>WEIV01008109.1:62637-78851 GCA_013390005.1 Calyptomena viridis
ATTTGGTATATTTATATATATTTATAAACTTGTATTTATGTATTTGGTAATTTTGCATAAAACAGTGAATTTCGTATAAAATTGTGCTGAAGTAACTGAAATTACACTGGTGTAAAACAGATGGGTCTCAGAATCACGTCTGCACAGATTGAGAGTACTCTGCTAAATATTATGCAAAATATTTCAGAAAAAATATGCTACCATCCTAAAAGCAACATAATACACAACTGCAGAATATTAATATTATTTGACAGTATAACAACCTGTTTTTTTAGGTTGAGTTAATATGAAAGGATAGTAAGCAGATGCTTGGACTGCTCCAGATGTCATGTTTTCCTCAGGTGGATCTGGGAATGAATCCCCCTATTTCAAGGAAATTCCCTGTTAGTGTAAAGACAAAACTATGACATTAATTCTCCAGCCTCTTTGTGTAAATCTTTCCAACTCTCATAGGCTGAGACTATGACCATTAGTTTTTCAGAGCATATGGGTAAGAATAGATAAGGTAGCAGTATTTCAGGCACTTGCTTTATGGCATTTTGTCTAATGCTACAAATTTTGTCAATTCCCACCCTGACTGTGAAGTATGTAGCTGATTTCTGTCTTGCAGTCCCCTATGTTTGGGTGAGTGTCTTCTGCCTGTGCAGTGCCACAGCCCCTCCACTGGGCTGTGATTCCTCAAGGCACCTTTAGCTGCCCCTTCTAATCTAATGACAAGACATAAGGTGCATAACATTATCATACAGGAGCATGGATGAAGTGTGCACTCCAGCTTCCAGCTCTCCACCTAAGAGTTACCTTGCACAGAGAAGCTTTCTCTGACTGTTGTTTTGCATCTCTTCTTTTTTTAATAACCTGTCACGAAACCATATCATATGGGAATTTGAGAGGTCTAAGTACTCATGTTCCAAATTCAGACCAAAATGTCTTTATTGGGACTAACTGCACCTGCTCCTTGCTCTTTCCAGACCAAGCACATATCAGCTAGAAATCTTTTCTAATGGGAAACAGAAGGAATCTGTATTTTGCAGCAAGTCAGATTTTTTAACCGTCCCCATCTTTTGCTGTGGGAAGAGCTTCTCTGAACCTACCTATGGCTGCTTAGCCAACACAATATTATGAAGCATTTTGCAGCAAACCTTTAGCAAATTCTGCAACAGTTTTACTCAGCATAACTCTCACTTCACTTACTTAGTTCTATAATAGCCCATAGAGCACTTCTTCACCCATAGCACTGTATCTGTGTGACCTTTTCATCTGCAGATTAGTCTGTAGGTGCTCTATTTTTTGCATGTGAAATCAGAGGAAATCCAAGAAAGTAGTTTAGAAGTGAACCATAGCACATGTTGCTCTTGAAAAAATAAATTTAGCCTGATGGCCATAATCTATTGGTTTCCTTCCCCTGGTTCTGAGGGAAATTGGCTCCAAGTCACTCATAGGTCAAATTTCTTTTAACCTTATAGGTTTTAAGGCAACTTACTTTCTCCCAGAAATAATAAAAGACACCACCCTGTGATAATATCTAAGGCATGTAAAAACCACTCTTTATAAAGTGAATACTTTCACAAGGGACTTTTAAATATAAGCATGATAAAACTCCAAAGGAAATTAATGAGGATTCATAATACCTACTTTTAAGCATGTACAACACAGAGGCTTACAACCAAACTAGCAATCTAAAGTCTCTTTAGGGGAACATTAGAAGAGAAATCATCTCTCTAGTGATAGACATACTTAGATCTATACCTTATGTGGAGATGGATATGCCTGTCCCTCTCTGCTGACTACAAAGCTGGGTAGTTTTTGAGTTCATGGCCCATATTTGGTTTGATGTATCACACTATCTGGGCTTTGGTAAATGATATTCACAGAAAAATGTAAAGAGAATGTTTTAGTAATGTGACTGTGACAGGCTTCCATACTGATATATGTAAATAAGGCAATTCTGAACTAACTTCCATCACAGTGAGTCATCATGGAATTTGTTTGTTGAGGTGCCAGAGCACCTGTTTGTCCCTGTTTTAAAATTACTCCTTTGGAACAAAAAAACACCTCAATTTAAACATTTCCCAGTAAGACTGCACATGTGAGGAGGGCTCGAGGGCTTTTCCTTTGTTTCTTGCCCTAGTGGAAAGTTTCAGCCTATTGATGTCCTGCATCACAGAGGAAGAGCTGACAGCCAGCAGGTAGAAGTGCCAGGGAGGATCACTGCTATGATTCAGGGCTGTCATAGCAATGTCAGGTGTTTTTCATAATAACATCAATGTAGATACAGGTCATGTTCCCTGATTTTTAGTAGGAAGTAGCTTTATTATATTCATTAAAATCGTATTGATTTTGAAACCATTTTAAAATATGTGCATAGATATACGTTGCTAGAAAGTGTTTATTATCATTCTGCTTTGAAGTTGTGTGCTAGGCAAGCTTCCACTAACAGAAGGTCTGTTTCAGCTGTGTTGAATACCCTTGTCTGTATTGGCAGGTAAGAGATCTGAGTGCCTTCTGGATTCACAGCAGTGTTTCAAAACCGATTTACATTACATATTTAGGTGCTGTGTATGATCCTAATCTGTCACATTGGTCAAACATGTAACTGCCAGCTGAGTAAAACCCCATTCTCTCAGCAGTCTCTCTGGTCAGCCCTTCAATAAGAATGCTTTTTATGTAATGGAATAGGAGAATTCAAACATCTCAGTCTTGACCAAATTATACATAAAAGTCATGCTGCAAATTCATGTAAACAAATGAAGTTCTCGACTTAGGTTCTGAGCCAAAATCCCAAAATTTTGTACTTTATAATGTGACTAAATATATTGGAATGTCCACGTAATCTATGACAAGATGTCAGAAATTGCCCCTGAAAATTCTGCTTATGCTTTTGAAGGATCTGTGGAAGCTTGAACAGTTCATTTCCACCCTTGCATTTTAGTTCAACACCATCTGCTACCTCTTCTTCCCTCAAAAGGCCAACCACAATTCCCTATTGTTACATAGCCTGGGTTCTTTCCATATAAATACGAACCTTTATTTATCTTGAGGACACCACCAATATTTGGACTTTCCATACCAATCCAAGGTGGAAAATGAAGCAAAACCTCAGTACTCACCATTGTGCAACATTGATGGGCTCAATACAAAACATTACCATCCACGTTTTCCTTCATCAGCAGAACATCTACTGATATTAGGAAAGGAAATTAGAATCTCTGCTTAATCATACCTTATCATTGCGGGTTGAAATCACTCTCTAAACTCCTCTATTCAGAGTAGATTTCAGCTCAAGGACACACTTTGTGAATATAGAGTTTCAGAGAAATAAATGCGACTTGGTTTCCCTGGCCCTGTTCCTCCCATTTTCAGATGGGAGAAGTTGCCTTAATTTCTCCACACCATTTCTGAATATTAAGCACACAAGTTCCTTAATATACAACTCAAACAATTCTTTTTGGTTGTCACCATATTGTAATCTGATGTCTGAGCACAAATTTTATGAGGGTGTACTATAATTTTATGTACATATAATATAGGATTGTGTATGTGTGCATGTGTGGACATACATAAATATACAAATAAAATATTAGTGCTCACACCAAGTGAATCCAGAATACCTTCAAATTTAGGCACTACAGAGTTGTGATACCTTAACCAGATGCTTACAGTACATAGTCTGTATATGTACTGAAGATTAAATTTTCTGACTGGAGCCTATGGCTGTATTATTAATACACATATTGCATCAAAATAATATTTTCAATTCATATTCTTTTGGCTGTGAGGATATTCTAGGACTTCAAAAAGTCCCCATCAATTAACAGCAAAGTCCATTCAGAGCAAAAGTCTGTTGAGGATACAGTTTTTCTCTATGTGTGCATGTAGAGCTGTTATGAAAATTATATTTACACCAGCTTTGGGGATGAGACACAGGGCAATTTTATATTTCTGTGTTGCCAGAAATCACGTTTAAAATTATCCTTCTTGGTTGTGGTGCTGGCAACTCTCCAGCTTCATTCCGAGAATAAGAAGAACTACAAACCAAACAACACTGACAAAAACAACAACAAAAACAACCCAGGTTTTACATTGAAGTTCTCTTGGCTAAGATTTTCTTCATGCATTTACAGTATTATTTGACTTCTATCAATAAAAAAAAAAAAAAGAAAAAAGAAAACAAAGTAAAATGAAAGAAATTTACTGCCAGAGACTAAATCATTGCAATGGTCTCTTGTGAATTCAAAAATGATATGATGAATCTCTGTACGAAAATTCTTTTTCTTTCAACAATAATTAAGGACGCATAATTCTGATATTTAGATGAAATATTGAGCTTTGGGAACATGGCCAAGGTTTATGATGCTGTAATCAAGATGTGTGTATTGACTTGCGGGAATGAGGACAATGACTGTGCATTTTCCAAGGCAGCAAGCAGTAATTTCTGTGACTAATGAAATAGCCCGTGATTTCACCAACTGGAGTGCATTCCTCACAGCTTTACCATGTAACTTTTGAAACTTCTGACACTATTATGCTTCCCCATTTCTTCTTATGTAGGGGTGGGATATCCTTTTGTTAATTTTTTTTATTACAATCTATTACAAGAAATCCAGCAGTGCTGTTAAGTGAACTTTCTGAAGGTGTTACTCAGTTGTAGTACCCAGATCTGAATTAATTAAATATAATAAGAGGCTCCTTTTTTTCAAAGTCACAATTGAGTTTACTTTCTCAAGATGTCAAAATTTTGCTTTTACTTTACTGTCAATTAGGTGTGCATTGTACAGAAGAGAGACACCAAGAAAATGTATGCCATGAAATACATGAATAAACAGAAGTGCATTGAGAGAGATGAAGTTCGAAATGTTTTCCGGGAGCTACAGATAATGCAAGGCCTGGAACATCCCTTCCTAGTCAATCTGTGGTAAGAAAATCTTTAAAGTGCTGTCAAGGATCTCTGGCTTTCTCCTTATTGCTGAATCAGTTCAGGCTATGGAAGGAAAGAATGTTGAAAAGAATAAAAGATTTTTGTTGACCCCTTTCATTTAGGTATTAAGGTTTTGCAGAGAGTTTCATTATTCATTAATAATTTTAAGGTGCCTTTTTGCATTGGAATATTTAAGCATCATATTCATCTGTTAATTTCTGCTTTAGTTTCTGTCCAGACTGTTACAGCAGGGTATGTAAATATGTGTTCTGTCCAGATTCATCTTTTTCTTTTGGCAATACCTGGACTAAACATCTATTATAAGGCTGTGGAATACTAAAAACAACCATTCGATAAATTTTTTTTCTTAGTTGATTCAGAGAAAATTCAAAGCTCAATTACTTAAAAAAATTACTGACATCGAACAACAAAAAAGTATCTTTTTGTCACTGGAATTTCTCATGTCTTCCTTGTGCTAGTCATGAAATCCCTCAGTCATATATGAGTGTAAGAATATTTTGGTCTAAAAAGAGTGATGATTAACTTCAGCTATACCACCACCTTAAAATATTTGTTGGCTATTATGTAGTGATAGTAGTAACAGGTCCAGATTTTTCCTACATTATTTAAAAATTACCTACACCATTAAAAAAAAAAAGTGTGGTAGGACATAAACCATCACTATATGAAAATTGTTCAGTTTCTGAATAGCTTGATTGGCTGCAGATGGTCACGATGCAAACAGACCTTCTGTTTTGTGAGTTTTAGCTGTCTTACTAGAGGTCAGTGCTTAAACTACAGTGTTTTTCCTATCCTTTACCTCACTCTTGACCTGTACAGATGAAAAAATTCCAATTATGTTCTGTCTTGAGTGAGGACAGCTTCTTTATAATTGCACTCATTTGTAACAGCAAAGCATTTGAACTCAAAATTGATTTCAAAAGGACCTAATTTTGAATAGGTCCTATATTTTGAATATGCTCTCCACTTGACATGAATGATCATATTTCAACTAATCTAAGACTCTTTTGAAGGCTTAAAGAAAAATATATAAATATGTAACTGTAATGCAAAAATTCCAACTATGTTTTTCAAGGTTCCAGCAACCTGTAATCTGGGGATTTCTACACCAAAGGCATGGTATATCTGTGCTTAAGAGCCTGTGGATTTCTCTGTAATGTATTTGTCTAACCTTCTTTGAAAGGTTCTTCTTTATCAAGAGGTGTGAAAGTTTCCACTGTGTATATGAGAAATGCAGAAAATGAAAGAGAAATGTAGTACTCTGGAATTCACAAAACACTTCAGACAAAAAGGACACTATTCAAGATGTTCCAGTGCACTAACAATGTTCTATATTTGATGTCTCTAGCAATGGTCATAGTTGGCCAATTTATCTAAGATGCTTATTAGTTAGAATGAAAACTCTCATGGATGAGGCCTGAAATTTAAGCTTCCATTAAAGCTTGTGACCCAGTTCAGCAGCCATCAGTCCTGTCTTCCTATCAGCAAGGTTAGTTTTCAGATCTATGGTATGAGACAGAAGAACATGGAATTGTCTGAAGATTTACATCAAGATCTAAAATCAGTGCCCACATTCAGAGATGGTCCTGTGAAATTATGCAATTTGCTTGTGCAACTATTAAGTCCCTGCTGCTTTAAGCATCTCAGTGCTTCCCAGCCTGAAGTGTCCATGGAGACAACCTACCTTGGCTCTCTTTAGGGCCAAAACATGAACATGTGAAGGTAAAGCTAAGCTAGTATGTGAAACAATATCCAGGAGCCTTCTCAGGTGCTGCCTGATGCAGCTGGACCAGTCCTTGACATGCGTCTCTCCCATGTGAACCAGCCCCTTCCCAAGCAGCTCCTGGCACAGTTCCAGCACCACAGTGTCCCACGGATCAATGTGATGTGGCCTAGCAGAGGCCTGAGGGTTTAAAAATGCATGAGCATGTTTCATCTACTACAACAACCAGAGAGCCTAAATGAGAATAGGAGATCCTTCTTTAGGGACCTTCATCCTTCCTTTTGAAGGTGTGCAATGCTGTAGTCAAATCCCAAATATATAAGGCTCTGCTGACATTCAGGGACTTGGACTAACAGAATTAGAACTGTAGAAAATTCTCCATAAATAATTTCATTGACAATATTTTCACCAGAAGTGTTTACATCAAACATTACACGTTCGAGTGGCTAGTTATTCAAAGCCCTGACTCCAGAGTGAGTTACTGAACTGCTGGAGAACCTATATTTCACCCTGGGCTAGTATAGAAAAGGAAAATCTTGAGCCCAAACCTCCTCAAAATTAATCTAGTTTACTCCAATTAATTCTTTCCCTGTACCAGACTCATAATATGTTTCTATAATTTGCCTTGCACTATCCTAAATGAATTTCAAATAGCTTCTAATATATTTTTGGAGTGTCTACACTTGCAGACTGCAGTAGCATGTTTCAGACCTGTGAATGCTCTATCTAAACTTTCACCAGAATTTCATGCTGTTCTACATATTGTCTTCAAATAATTACTTTTGTTACTGAACTACAACAAGGGCAAAACACAAAAATTATAAGTGATCCATGAATAATGGTCACATCTGTTCTATTAAAACTAAGCCATACGAAGCTTTTAAACATATTAATTATAATAAATTCATTTAATAATTGAAACCACTTTTTATTTGTTTATATGCTACCATGAGGAAAGAAATACTGAAAGTATGAATGTAATCATCCTTACATATGTCATTCCCAGAAAGATTTTTTTTAAAATAGCAACATTTTCATTGATTGTTGGTGAACTAGCCTTCTGTTTAATGTATTTTTACTTGCAGTTTAGATGCAATAATAATTTGCGTCAAATACATTTACATTGTAGCTATAAATTGCATTAGATGATTAGCAGGAATCCATGAGTTTTCCTCTTATGAGTCAATTCCTGGCATACTAATGGAAGGAAACAGTTGAATCTGCATTTCTTCTGTAGCAATTGCAGCTAGATTTGCTTCATTTTTTTTGAGTTAGATTTCTCTGTTCATTTCATTGATTGCACTGTAAATGTACAAATGGGCTGTAACAAGGAATAGTTATGTCCTGGTGTATGGGGAGTGACACAGCCACAGCTTGCTTAATCGCCAAGTTTCTTTTGGCCTAATCTGTGTTTCTGGGCTTTATCACACTCTCTAAGGGTTCACATCAGTTTTCAGAAATCCTGCCTAAGGTATGATTTTGACAACAAAACCCAGAAATCCCACCAGCCTACTAACATGAAAGTTTCTATTTAGTTGGGGTGTCTCACTTTTCTTTCCTGAGGATATTCAGAGTAATTTTTCTGAGAAGGTAAGTACCAACCTGCCATCAAGAGTGCTGTTACAGCCATCAGTAGACATCAGTAGACAGGCACTGACATTCTGCTCAATTAACGAAAATATAACTAACCCTTCCAGAGAAAGTCAGAAATACAGTTTTAGTCAGGATGTAGATGAGTAGTGGTTAACAGCTTTTCCAGAAAGGTTAGATTGTGCCTTTTACATTGGATTGTTGTTGGATGAAAGCTGAAAACAGACTTTGGATGAGGAACTGTAGTAAAGTGTGTTTTCGTGAAACACTTGTGGGCTTTAGATTAAACAGTCATGCAGTCTGTGAAAAATCAGGAATCCAGCTGCCCATGTTGATGGAAGCCTAGTGCTGATGTTCTCAGCTGTCTAGACAAACTGACTACTTGTCTACTAAATAAAATGTGAAGGTGGTGCCAAGAGATTTGTTGTTATCAGTGTATTTGTCTTGTTTGCCCCTTGAAATCTCAGTGAAAAGTAATTTACCATCTGGATGACACTCTTTGGAAATATCTGTATTTCTCCATTTATTTAAAAGGGAAATTAGGTCCTTATTTTGGTCACGTTGTTCCTTCCCCTTGATTTCTCCCTCCCCTAATCTCCAGCTATATGAGGCAAGATTTAAGATTAGGTAGATAGCCTAGATCTGATGTGCTGTTTTTTGGTTTGGAGGGGACATACAGGATCAAAAAAATTACAGAATTTTATTATCAAAATACTTTCATTTTTTTCAAAGTATTATTTTCTGTAAGAATAATTTCAGTGACTTAATTTTTTTTTTTTTACATTGGGATGAATTGAAATGAAATTCAAAATGTCGAATCCTAAATCCATAATGAAAGACATATTTGGAAGAAATTCTATCATGATAGCCTTTTTATGAGTTTGTGGGACCATGTCTGACCAGAACTCCTGATTTTCAAAAGTTTATCATCTAGACTTCAAAATAAAGTTAATATAGTGGTAAATCTCCCAGGAATTCCTTGGACCAAATGGAAAACTAACCAAGTATATTAATCCTTCTTTGAGAAATTACACAACCAAAAAATAAAAGTTGGCAATTCAAAAAACAAACATGAAGACTGGAAAGCTCTTTAGTTTTTCATGGTAGCTGTACAAAGTAATGAAATGTGTATATAATCCATCATCAGTTAAATTCTTGTGGAGAGAAAAAGAAGAGGAAAGAAGGTAAACACTGTAGTGGGTAATTCTGCATACACAAGAAGACAGAACAGCTCATATAAAACCAAAGAAGCATCTCAACTCCGAAAGGTCTGTATTAAAAAGCTTTTTGAGCTCATGCATCTTCTTAGAGCTTTATTAAATTTAACTTCACAATCTCAACTTATAAATCACATTACTTGAAGTATGAACTGTCTTTCATAACATCTGACACAGAAAGGAATCATTCTTCTGCAAGTGCTCATAATGGCTTTGAGGATAACAGTGTTTTTCAAGAAGAGCTTGGAGTTGATTTATAACCTTCATTTTAGAAGTAAAATTGAATAAATGCTTAAAGATATGTGTGCCTTGTAGCCAGTTTTATCACCATTAGATGCATTTCTGGTAATAGAGATTCCTTCTTAAAATGAAAACAGTCCTGTTTTTTATCAGACCTTTTTTTGTGTCATGGGTATTTCAGGCATAGATGAATGAGCTGTAGAAATATCAGCTGCTAACTTGGTCCCACTCTGAGACTACAGTGTTCCTCTCTAAGATCCAGCCTCATATCTGTTTATTCTCCCCCAAATATTTAAGTGTCCCCTGGGCAAGATGAGTAGTGTTTCTGAAAGTATTCATATTTTAAATATCTTTCTCACAACATACATTAGGACAGAACCAAGAGCCGTGTTACTTCCCATGTACCAATACAGCCAGATTTGGTATTACATGACTAGTCTTTAAATATAAGTAGATGTTTGAAGCATCTACTGGCTGCTCTGAATATAACAAAATTACTTTGCTAAAAAAATCATGTGTCAGAGTGGTTTTCTGCTGATGTGGAACAGAAAAATCTGAAATCTGAGAAAAATTTTAACCATTTTTCAAAAGTTTTGAAACATTGAAGTAATCTTATCTTTAATAGAACTAGGACACCTCATAATCCTGGGCCATTCTAGATATCTGATAGGGTCTAAGTTTCTTGTCCAGGTAAGAAATTGTACAACAAGGGAGAAAAATATATTTAGCATCTTGCACAGAGCTTAGATGGGCAAACTCTTTTTGCTATAGAGGAAACAAAGCGTGAATACTTTCCTCAAAGTATTTCCTCACTACATTAATGTAAATCTGGAATAGGTAAAGATATTGAAGTTTTATATCTAAGACTGAAAAAATTTTCTGTTCTCCAGAGCCTCAGAAGAGATAATGATGGAGGAAAAAGGGCAGGGAAAGGTGATGAGGCAGCAGGAAGGGTAGGATAATTGGAAGAAGAGAGTACAGAAAAGATTTGTCTTGAGTTGTAAATGTTCAGGATATTATTTCTAGCTGTGGAAATTACATTGGATTCAATATTGCCAGCTGGTAACCTGTGGTGCTTGAGCTAAATGAATGTTAGCTGCAACATCTTCACTGACTGATGAATGCTTGATTCAACAAATATTTATTTCTTTGTGTTGATTTTAATACCCTAAGTTAATAATTTTTGGTATTGGGACACTGTCTCAATAAATTTTATTCTGGTGACTAATGTTTTCCTGTGAGAAACTGCTGTCACATCGAAATATGTATCTTTAGACTCTAATATATTCCTCATAAAAGGAAGACTTGGCCTTTGGCATAATTTGGGTTTCGATGTTTTTTGTGTTAGAAACTACACCACAATATATTTCATCTCCTCTATGTCTTAGGAGCATGTCTTCTGCTTCATTCTTACTGAGAGACTTTATTTGCTGACCCATAATAAACTTCTCTCACACAAAGCTTTCACCGCAAGAGGAATTTTATTATAAACATTGATAAATATGAAACTGCTGGGAAAAAAAATCTCTTTTGTTTTAAAAAATTTCATTTTCTGTCAAGTTCCTCTTATGAATTTGCAATTATCCCCTTCATAAGGGGATAGGTGCTATCCAAAACAGACCTTTATGAGCTTGGGGTTAGCCTTGACCATGTGTCAGGTTTGTGGTGTAGACAGTTACAGTAATCCTGTGCACATTTATGGCAGGAATGAGTATTATTCTGTTTGGATGGATGCAGAGCTCCAGTACTGTGGCAGGGGTATTCTCAGGAGAGCATGATAGCAGGGTTTCACTGCTCTCAGCCTAATGAGACATAAAAGAAAGAAAAAGAGCACTTAGGTATTGCTTCAAAATCCTCAATTGCCACTTTTGGCAAGCAGTGGTTTTTTTTCCCCTACTTTTTTCATTCTCTGTTTTAAAGGTTATAAATGCTAAACATGACAGATAGAGTGTGTAATTAGACTGATAACCAAGGTCCTGTAGGTGGTGTGGTTCTCATAATCAGTGGAAGAGTAATGAGTGCATCATGCAAATCTACTGTTTTCAGTCAGGATCAATTCTTACCTGTGCAATGGAAACTGGGACTGCAATTACCTTGTGCTAAAGGCTCTGTTAAAGGTAGATTATACAAAATGCAACTCAGCACTGCATTAACAAAGCCCACCTACTGTGGGACAGCCATTGGAAAGCAAAACTGTCTGGGATTCACTTGTAAAACCGTCCAGAGTGTGAATGCAAAATAGGTAATCATGACAGAATAAAAATAAGTGCTTCACATTCTCACTGCAAAACTTTGGTACTGAACAGAAAAAACCCTTCATGGAACTAGCAAGTAATATCAAAATAGTGGTAATTGAAGTAACATCTGTGAGCCTCGGGTAATATGCTGGCTCTCCAAGTCATATTTTCTTTTTTTATTTTACTTTACTTTTTTTTATTTTGCCTTTGGTTTTTTTTTACTTTACAAGAATTTCAAGTATATTTTCCATATTGCCAAACTTAAAAGTTGGGGACTTTTTGCCGAATGTACAAAAGGACAGAACAGAAGCCAAAAGTCTGCCTGTATGGGTTTAATAAATAACAAATTAGTAAATAAATAAATAAAGAGTAATAAAAATCCAGCATGCAAGGCAATTTAAAATTTTCAGTGTGAGAATTGTATCAAACAGAGTGGATTTAAAATGGCAAATAGTGAGACTGAACCAAAGCAGGAAGTTCTGTAGTGTATTAACGTTGCATTTGCCTTGACTCATTAACATTTATCAAAGCTTTTATCATTTTAAAAGTCAACTGCAGATTTTTACAGCGTAAGTATGCTCAAAATTCCATTTTGTTGATGAAAATTATGTTTATTGCACTTGCAAATTGCAGTGAGAACCTGATACTAAGACTTCAGAAAATTATTAACGGTATCCTGTTTCAAGATTAATGACAGTTTTGCAGTGTAAAGTTCTAATGAGAAGAGACTAACTCTCATGTTTCATAAGTACATGATACATAAAGGAGGATTTAAGGTTCCTTTTCTATGATGATATACATTTTACAAATTATATCCTGACCAAGGAAAGGTCATGGGCTGTGAAGAGGACGACTGTTTAAATTCCTCTGCAAAATGGACATGGGCAGGAGGAAAATTACTTCTGCCTGTCAAATTCTCTCTACCTTATCAATTACCTAACTTGAATTTATCCAGGGTGCAGAGAGTAAATTCTTACCAAAAGATGAGGTGGTGGGATTGAATCTTGTTGGCAAATGAATAAGCAAAATAGAACTGAAATAATTCTTTTTCTTGACCATAACTTTCACAGCATCACCAACAAATGAGTTGGGAGAAGGATGAGAGGAAACAAAGATTCAAAAAAAAAATGATAATGAGCCTGGTGAGGATGTGAACTGTGGAATGAAAGGAGAAGGCATTTTTCTCCTCCAGTGGGTACAAAATCTAACCTAATCAGAAAATTTAACCAATATCACTGCATGAGTCAGACTGCTCAAGATCTGAACTTCTTTTATTGATATTTGAAAATAACAAAAGTGAGGAGAAACTTGGGTTTTGTTTCTCATCTCTCCAAAGAAAGAGAGATAACAGCTCTGTGCCTGCTGTTCTCTCTGTGGAAGTAGAAAACTCTGCAACTCTTCTATAAAAATAAGCAAATATTTTGTTCATCTTGAACTAGACCACTTGAAATTCTCCCTTGAGGAACATTTCCTTTATTTTAAGAAAATATTCAAAACCTAGATATTGCTACTTAGAGAAATTAATTTGGTAATTGATAAATTATGAAATTATATGATAAAAAGGAACAGCACATTCTAAGCTGTATGTATTTAAAAGGAATTAAGGAATTAATCTTCATTAGGCTCTAAAAAAGTACAGAGATGTAATTTACAAGAGACAATATTAGTATCTGAGAGGGATAAAATATGCCATGATGATTTCAAGTAGTATCCTTTTAATTATTGTTTATCACTTAGTAAATGGTGACATTTGTAGTCTTGACAATACAGAACTTCTTTACTTAGGGAAATGTAAGCATTGGTTCTTTCCAGTCAGTAAAACCAGTTCTATTGACAGGTAGGACAATTTTAACTTCTTAGAACAGTTTTACTGTATGATCCAGAGTTCATATCTGAGCACCTGCATATTTTTACCAGATCTGGGAAGTCTGGTGTAGCATCGTCATCCATTTTTCTTCAGCCATGATCTAGTTGGCTGCATTTCCACAGTCTTCATTCAGTAAAGTATGGTCTTGGCCAAGCTACCTACAGTTGTACTACCACTACTCTAAAAGTCTGGTGTAATATGGTGTATAACAAAGCTCCTATGAAATAAAAAGAACAAAAGTCTGATTCTGATCCATATTTGGGACCACTAAATTACAGAATGGTACCAATGAAGCATAGGGTTTTCTAGTATTCATTCAAGTGGGAACAAGAATTTTAGTTGTAATAAAAAATTGGCACTATCAATTAGCACATAAAGGTATAGGAAGACTGATAGGCAGGCCTTTCAAAAACAGTGAAACATTGAAAATGTCATTGTGAGTATCTGCAATCACACAGAGCAACATGTCTTTGGGACTAGCTCTGAGGTGACCTCCTCATGTATGTGTGCTTTCAAGAAATGAACAGCTCTTTCTTCTCACAGCAAGTAAAAACTTCTGTGACCACTGTCTACGTCAGCAGAGTGGGACAGCTAAACAGCAAAACAGGATTCACACAGAGTAACAGGGAAAAAATACTACTGTTATAACTTTTTGACCAAGTTCAATGCTGAAGAGGAATTTGAACTTTTCTGCTGGCACTGCTCTGTCAGTGAGCATGTATTTAATTTTCATTTAAGCTCTTAAAAAATCTCAATACTGCATCTCTCTCTGTTTCCAATCAATCATGACAGGCTTTTTCCTGCTCAACAAAATCTGTCACTCACTTGTAACCTACAGAGAAATGCATGCTCAGATGTATCTCCTGGGTTTCCTCTGGAACTGTATAAACCAAGTACTTTTTAAAACCTCTGTGTTTCTGGGTTTTTTTTCTTTCTTTCTGCAAATAATTCAAGAGAATCTTATGATCTTTTCAATAGTATTTGGAACACCAGCTTCAGGATGCCCCATCAATAAATATAGGGTTGCCTTTGGTTCCTTCTTTAGTTGTCTGTTTAGTACAACTGATGCCACATGCACAATAACTGCATAACTAGTGGCAATAGTTGATACTCCCAATTCAGATGAAATCATATTTATAATTAGTATTATCACAACCTTTGACAAGTATAGCTTTAGTGACATCCTATATTCATTTTTCTGTATCTGTTCTAATGAACAGTTTCATTTCACACTCCAGAAAATCTTTTTTTGTTTGCTTTGATCTCTCTTACTCAGCAAACAACTGAAAACTTATTATGTCACCAAGGTTCTCGTGCTCTCCTGGTATGTCTGTGTTCTTTCCCAGTGACAAGAGAAAAAGGGGACCCTCCAAATTGTTGTCCAGCTTCTGTTTAAATAGGAAACCCTGGCTGAACAACACCTTCTACAGCCTTGCAGGCACAACTTGTTTATAAGGTATAGAACACAAGAAACTAAGGATGCTGTCAGTGCCTTCAGAGTAAAGGAGCTGTCCGACACAATCAGGTTGAGGAGCAATGCTGTGTACAGAAAAGGGCAGGAGTCATGACTGAGGCTCCCAGCCAGGCTGACAGTGTGGGGCCACTGGCACCAGGGTCCTGTCACTTCCATGGACAGACAGTTTGCTGTACATCAGCAGAAATCAATATGCTCACTGATCAAACACTTTTCCTTCGCCTTAATCAGTTTTTTTTGCAAAGTGTTTCAGTTTAACATTGGGAAGATGCTTTGTTTTATTTATTCACAACTCCCAGAAGGGGAAGAGATATAGTTATAGTGAAATTAAATGGTAGTGTCCAACAAGCATCTCCTTCTTTCAGATATGGCAGGTTTTGTTATAGTCCAGAACTGGTTATAAAGACAAAAATCCTGTAACTATCCATTGATTAACCTGGAAAAAATAAATTATTGCTCCTTGTTGTGGTTTTAAGTAGCCAGAGTTTTTTATTAGTTGGGGGGCCTATGAGAGAGGCTTCTTTAAGAAGCTGCTGGAGGTTTCTTGGCTTCAAGCTAGCCAAGGTCAGCCGACAATGCCTTTGTGATAACACATTTAAGAAGGAGAGGAGAAAAAAAAAACTAGGCAGAACATCATGACCACTTAAGAGAGAGGAGAGTGAGAAGTTTGATTAACACCAAGGTCGGAGAGAGGAGAAAGAGAAGATGCCTTAAACACTGAAATAGGGCCGCAGCAACCCGTGGGGAACCTATAGGGAGCGAAGATTCACCTGCATCCCATGGAAAGATTGGGATACTCCATGCAGGAGCAGATAAGTGCTGGAAAAAAGAGAGGCTGTGATCCTGTGGGACATTTGATGTCCATGTTAGGAGCAGAGGGGCCTGATAGAGTCCTGTGGGCCATGGGAAGAAGACACCCACGCTGAGTAG
>WEIV01008109.1:78943-95190 GCA_013390005.1 Calyptomena viridis
CTATGGTAAAGTGACTTACGTGACAACAATACCTGAAAAGCTGTCATCAGTATAATAAAAGACCCCGTGAGGAAAGCTGAGGTGGGACTCTCTTCTGAGCAGCAGCAAAGACAAGTCTGACTGTAACCCCCCCCACTTCTGCCTTGCCATGCTGCTGGGGGAAGGAGAAAGGTATTAAAAGGGAGGGGTGGGGGGAGAAAGGTGTCTGTAACATCTATCAAACTTCTCACTCTTAAGCGCTGATTTTAGTAGTAGTAGTAGTGAATACTTAATATTCTAAGTTAGAGCCTGTTTTGCTTGTGAAATAGTTAATAAACAGTTGCTTATAATCCTTATCACAAAATTTGAGGTTTTTTTTCCTTCTCTGAGAAATTTTGGATGTGTGTGTGTGCTCTCAGCATTTAGCCGGAGCCAAACCATAACACTCTTAATCTCCTGTCTTTCTTACTTGGAGAACTTGATTAAATAATAAAAAAAAATTTCAGTTAGGCTTGAAGGACTTTCATTCATGTTTCCTCTAGTCTCTTCCACATTCTCTGTGAATACTGAATTTTTAAGGTGAAGCTGCAGCAAGACCATAAAAGCATCATACATACCATCACACCTGCACAGCCTTCTAAAGATGAGACTAGAAAAGCAAGATGTGGTGCTTCGTACCTCTTCAAACATGGATTCTTTAGGGACAAAATTAGATCTGGAAGTAAAGTACAGAGCTATCAGTACAAAGCCGAATGAAAGACAGTAGATGGCAAAGCAGAGTGTAATGAAGAGAGATCCTTCTTTCTCACTATTTCTTTAACATCCTCTTGCCAGCAGATTGATGCTGCCTCCATTTACCAGTACCCAACACAGTGGTGTCTCCCCTCAAGGCAACCTGACAGGCTCTTGCCTGTTGGTTGATTCTTGTTCTTATACATAAACTTCTATGTTCCAGGGACTAAATGAAAGAACAGTTGAAAATGGTATTTTCTCCATTAAATTTACCTCTCAGAATGTCTCATCTTGGGGATGGGTGGTAGGAGGGACTCTCTTTTCTCCATCTTATTCTTCTGATTTATTAGTCTTTTTATATGTTTTCATAGAAATACATTTTTTGGAGCAGAAATAATTTAACTATGGTTTTGAAAAGCATGTTGCTTGTGCTGCCATAATGTAAGTACAGCTCAATACATTTGCTGTAGAGAAGAAGCATGAGACATTAATTAAGTTCCATTGTTTCTTTGCCTTTAATTTAATGTAGGTTTCCATGACAGCAAAGTGAGACAAATCAGTCAAAGCCAACAGTTAAAACTGACAATTGGCATTCTGGTCACTAGCCTTAAAAATCTGATGTACATTTAAATAACTAGGTTGTCTGAGTGTTTGGTCACATGTTACAGTGCTATGTCTTGACTTACAGCAGGCTCTGTAAAAATGTAAACTACCATGAGATGTTGATCTGCAAGTTTGATTCTCTTCTGTTTACAAATAGTCTGCTCAACTCCAAGAACAGTTTTTATCCTAAATAATGCAATAATAGTAGTAATAAAACCAGGGTAGGAGCTATTATGCTGTAGCCTAACTACATATTTATGTGAAAATTGTATATAGAGATCACTGAGAATAGTTTGAACAGAAAATTGTATATTAACTCAAACCTATTTTTTCTTTTTTGTTCTAAATGTCTTAATTTTATTAGGAAAAAAATCTGAAATCCAGAACCATCTTGATTCTCTAATGCTAGCCTCAGTTCTCCTGCAAATTGTAGTCTGGTGCATTTGCTTACTGTTTCAATCAAGAGACAAAGATGGGAGGAGTTTAGACACTTCCAATAATCTAGTCTACACACATTTGCATACATATTTTTAAGAGAACATTTGTTTCTTACTGTAGGAAGTGTTGAGATTAAAAAATTCTTGAAACATGATTCGTACTACTGTTCTTAAATATTGATACTACCCTGTAGAATAGGCATTTAAGATAGTTGTAGGTTTCCCCACATAAAACTGCAAAGAGTGGTAATATGAAAGTTTTCTTAAATACTGATAGACAAGAAATTTAATTTTAATATTCTCTTGCTGTCAAAGGGATCCAATTTAGGTCTACAAAATATGTCAGTCTTCTCAAAAATGTTCAGCTGACTTGGTGTGAATGGTGTTTCCCACCCTAAATCCAACTTCTTTTTTCTTGTGTGATGGAAAGCAGTGACATATTTTGTTGAAAAACACACATGCAGAATAATTCCTCCTATTTTCAGCTGTCTTTCTGGAGCATCAAGGTCTGTCAGTATATCTCCTAAAATAGATCCAAAACTGATTAAACATGAGGTGTTGTGTCTGTGTCTCATTGGCACAAACCAGAGAAGTTCCTGCTTTTTCTAAGAGAAATTTAAATCAGCAGAAACTTCCAAATACAAAAGTTTGGGTCAGATACTCACAGGTCAGTTGTCACATTTTATGACAAGGTGGTCAAAAGTGCCCAATTCAGCTATTCAACATGTTCAGTTGAAAAACACCTAATAGCAGCTGGGGAGAGCTGGCTGAACAGTCTGTGACTTGATCAGAACCAATTATTGGTGGTATGTAGATGATTAGATAATGAAAGTTGTGTGATCCAGCTCCTCCTCAAACACCCTCAGTCTCACCCTGAGTCTTTTAGATGTAATCTTATGGATATCTATGAAGGGCCAAGCAACTGACTGCACTATATCTTATAGAGCACAAGATACACACACCCCCTGCTCCTCCAAACTGATAATGAGCTAGGCATAAGAAATAGGATTTTGTACCTTATACTACATATAGAAGAGATCACATCACAAATGGTAGAAAACTGCACAATTTAAAATCCAAAAGCACTAAACAGCTTAAAGATAAATACTCTGGAGGAGCGTTGAGTAGTGGAGGGAGGACCTCCACTACTGTTTGTTTAATTTGGGTTTTTTTGAAGGAAAACAAACTTTGGAAACAACTGCAGTGGAAGAGAAGACAAGCTGTGCCCAGGATTCTTAAGACAAATGATCTCAGCCAAATTGGGATGGATGTTATAAATTTTCATTGAATAACTAATAATGGACTGGAGTAAGTGGTCGCTGTTATTACTTGTCTTTAAGGAAAAATACCAGGCAAACAATGATTTATTTAAATTACTCCTCTGACAATTAATAGGCCTGCTTTGTACAAGAAAAGTTTGCTTGGGCACACCTGTTACTTCTGCTAACATCTCAGGAAAGCAAATCATGGGCTGCTGAAAAAACAAGGCACTTGTAAAGCCTGAGGATGCTTGTATGGATGAGGTAGCTCTGCAAAAAAGAAAATTCTGAAAGTGAGGTTGATGTGTAAAGATGTGATGAGAGTAAAAATGAGAAATGAAAGCTGAATCTCTTGATACAGGATGTATCGGAGATTAGGTCATTACAAAAATGAATAGGAGTCTGATTACAGTGGTGAAAGCTTGCTTTCAAAGAGAAGGAATTACAGGGGAGTGTTGGAGACTAGTTCAGTGTTTGTGGGGATTCTCAAAACCCTCCCCTTTGGCTCAGTTTATTTTAGAGTAATTCTGCCTGTCCCTCTATGTACTGCTGATATAATCTGAGTACAGACAAATTGAAAGCAGAAATAATGACAATGAAAATGGCAATGGGGCTTTCTGGAAAAAGTGTAGGGGGTTGACCCTGACTGGGTGGCAGGTGCCCACTAAAGCCACTTTATCAATTCCCTCCTCAGCTGGGCAGGTGAGAGAAAAGAGAAAAGCCTTGTGGGTCAACATAAGTACAGGGAGAGATTTACCACCATGGGCAGAACAGGCTCAACCTGGAGAAATTAGCCCAATTTATTAACAATCAAATTGAATTAGGATAATGCGGAATAAAACCAAATCTTAAAACAACTTCCCCTTACCTCCTCCCTTCTTCCCGTGCTGAACTTCACTTCTGATTTCTCTACCTACTTCCCCACAGCAGTGCAGAGGGATGGGGCGTGTGGTCAGTTCATCACGTCTCTCTGCCACTCCTTCCTCCTCAGGTACTCATACCCTTCCCCTGCTATCTCGGAGGCACTACCACCGTCACTGATGGGCTCAGCCTTGGCCAGCAGTGCATCCATGTTGGAGTCAGCTGGCATTGGCTCTATTGGACATAGTAGAAGCTTCTCAGAGAAGCTGCTCCTGAAGCCCCCCAGCTACCAAAATCTTGCCATGCAAACCTCATATAGTAAGTTTTAGAGATGAAGGATGGATTAACTTTTTAACTGTAAAGGAGTACAGAAAGAGTATTTGGAATGCTCTTCTGCTGTACCCAGGAGACTTCTCTGTAAAGGATATGGTAGTGTGATTCATCTATGAAACTACCACAGAAAGTACAAGCCTCGGGGGCAGGAAAAAACATGGAATGGGGCAGAAGCCTCTGTAAAGAAGTAAATACAATTTTAGCAACTTTGAAGGCAGACAAGGTATAGCAGAGACCAGTGCTACAGCGGCCCAGAGAAATGGATATGCCTCACATTTAAACCTGGAGCATATTTACAGGAGGAGTAATTATGCTGCAGAAGGAAACAAGTATGCCTAAACACTTGGGAAGTAGCAGATACTTAAGTACTCTGGAGAAGAAAATCTTTGCTCCTGAAAGAGCCAAAATGTTATGGTAACTTAAGAACAGGAACAATCTCAATTCTAGTAAATGGTACCTTCCCTTCTAGTAATGCTGTTTAGGCTTCTGACATACGCTAGTGTAAATATCTCTTAATGACTATATTGTCTTGAAACCTTTCTTGTTTGCCAAAAAAGAAGAGAAAAAATAAGACAACATAAAATGCTGTATGAAATGTACTCATGTCTGCCACTTCAACAGCTCTTAATGCTTGCAGTGGGCCTTTGGCAAGAACGGCTTCTGTAATACCACCCTCTGTGGTGGGGCAGGCAGATGGGAGAGCTGAGAGAAGAGCCCTTCTGGAGGAAAAAAAGAAGTTTCTTGACTTTGGTTGTATGACTGAGTGAGCAGGGCATAAAAAACCTAAGGATTCTGTGGCAAAAAAACGGCTACAGGCTGAAACAGTATTTTTTGAAGAAACTTTTATCTACCTTTTTTCTTTGCTTTCCAAAGTATGTAGACCATCCTGACTTGTATTTCTTATATGAGATCTACTTATCAAAGTAACTCACAGAACTCACAGAAAAGAAACATCTTAGACAGCTGGACTACAGTTCAGTTTGAGTAAAATATAAGGAGGAGTCCCCTTTCAGGTGGGTTTTTTTGAGGGTAAGGGGGTTGTTTGGTTTCTTTGTCTTTTAAGGTGTTATTGCAAGGCAAAAGACACTGTAAATCTGCCTTCTACTCTTCTGAATTCTTAGGCTAATAACTGTTACATTTTTCACTTTGGAAGACAAAGTTTTGTATCCAATTGTCAATGAGAATATCCTTCTGCCTTCAATAGTCATAAACTTCTTTTCACGACCTTGAGAAAACTTAAATATTTCTTGTCTTTTGATTCTGTAGCTTCTTACCATCTAAGTTGCAGAGGGCTTTTTGTGAACTAAGAATTCAAATGAAGCTAACATCTCTTGCCTAAAAAAAATGAAGGGAAAAAATGTCTAGTGTTTGAAAGTACTGGGACAGCATATTTTTAGTACAGAGCCCCAAGATTCAAGGTTTTGCTTTCCTGTAGCTCAGCAGGCCTTCTAGAACCCACGGGCTCCTTAGTTCAGATCAATTTTCATGGAGAATGAAATGAGATAAACTGGGATTTACTGGTCTTATTATAGAAAATTAGTGATCACAAAGAAGTAAATGAATTTATCTATATAACAGGAGTGTTAGTCCTTTTTGGAGAAAGATGAAAAACTTTTGCAACCAAGAGCCAATAGCAGAGAGGTAGCTAAAACATCTGACTGCATTTTATAAAGTTGTTTCAGGCTATGTCTATATTAGCAAGAAGCATGTTATACTGCTTCCAACATTCTGTGTAAAATTATTTTATCAATAATTTATGGTGTTGGCTTCTTTAGAGGAAGAACCATTGATTTTAGTAGTTTAAATCAAAGATGGAGGCCTGTCATAATTCAACAGCAGTAATTACCTCATAGTAATTAGAGTTACGTGCATAATGATAGAATACAAAAATGATAACTGGAGGCTTTTATAATTAAAATTGCTAATGGTGAGTCATAAATGGCGGCTGAAAGAGAGGAAATGAAAGATGCATCTGTGTGGCACTTTCAGCAGCCAGATCTGTTTCTGCTTAAACAGGAAGCAGCCAAGTTATTGGAACAGTGTTTATATTTCAGAGAAATAAACAGCCAGCCATAGAAGGAGCTGGTACCTGTCCATCCTCCAGTGAAGCATGTCTGTCTGATGAAGCTGCCTATACTCTCCTTTCAGCTGAAGTTCTTATCCATGTGAGAAAAGAGAAGGATACACCTGTAATGCCAAAATTATTTCTCTCTGGCATAGATAAAAGGTCAGAAACCGGCTGTGGAGACAGGAATAGTTATTTACCCTTTATCTAGAGTTTCCCCTACCTTTGAGTTTCTTGAGTGTCAGGAGTCTATGGGTGAGTGCTGACACATGCACTGTCAATGCTACAGTGGCATTTGCCTTTCCTCTAGGTGTACTCTCTTTGTTGGGAATACTACACTGCTCCCAGACTTCTGAAGAGTATTGCAAGGAAAACATATCATAAGGGTTATTTTGCCTCAGTTTCCTCAACACTGAAAGATACCTATATATAGAATAAGGATGAAAATTTCTTCCACTTCAGGAAGAGGCTCTTGAGATCCAGTGAATTTACTAGTAACAGTTTAGCAACTGTAACTTTTGTCTTGCGCTTAAAGTTGTGAACAGCGCAGAATTAATTTAAATATGACAAACTATTTTATTTTTTTTTGCCGTTCTTTGCTGTTTCAAGCCGTATATAAATTTCCATAGAGAATGAGTGTGAGATTATTTAATTCAGTTGTGACAGCACTTTCATTGCAATTAGCAACATTTATCCCTCAGTGAAGGAAAGGATTACAGCAGGTTAAAGGCCAGAAATTACCAGACATAGCTATTATATATTTGGGGTTTTGTTTTATGTTCTAGTTGTATGGACGAGAAGATTTGCATTAAGTCTTAATTGTATCACCAGTGTAATTTTCTGAGTTAATGAGGCCACTCTAATTTTGCTCTTAGCCCTGAATACTCATTCTAATCTTTCCTCAAGATGAAAATCTGAAAGTATAGCTTCTCACAGAGACAGGGTTTCTATGTGTTTAAAAGTCCGTTCTTTCCTCATACTTTTCTTTCTCTTTTACATCTCTTAGATGTTGATTACAAAGCAATTAAAATTTCTTGCTGTGGAAGCAAAGGTTTTACTCAGAATGACATCAGTACCTGTCACCACACAGCCCTTCTCCATTTTCACTAAGTTCTGAGAATTTTTGGCTAGGAAATTATAATGTTGAAAGTCGTGAAAGGCACAAACTTCTCTTGTGTGCTATTACCTGGAGCAGTCTTCAGAGGAGCCTGAGCACATCCCAGTGTAACTGGTTCATTCTCTAGAACTGAAAACTTTCTTCCTTCGTGTCCTCTTGTCTTTCCTCTCCCTGCCTCCTCCTTCCTTTTTGTTTGTTTTCTGCTCTTTATTTGTTTCTCTTTCACCTGTTTGTTCCTATTACTCTTCCTTTTTATTAAAACATTTTTTTCAGGTTATTGACATCAACAAGTTAAGTGGCCTTTTATAATAAATGAAAGCAGTACCAATACTGCTATTCATTCTTGCATTATTTTTGTTATTAATGTACATCTATGTGTATTATCAATGTAAAATTTTCTAGAATAAAGGAACCGTAACCTCCCTTTCCCAAAGATAAAAATGTCTTGCCACTCATATATCATCCTGTTATGCATATTTCCTAAATATGAGTGACTAAAAATATTGTATGTGGTTAATAATCACCTCTTTTGCTGGCAAAGAGTCTATTGAATGTAGGTACAAGAAAGACATTCAGCTCTCTGGGAGATCATTATATCTATTTTTAAGGATGCATCGTTGTTCTGGTTGTTTCAGCCTAATGTTGTTATGGTTGACTCCAAGGTACTGCGCACATGTGTGCAACTGCTGTTTCTGACTGTCCTTGTCTTGTAGTTAACACATAGTCTCTGGTATCTACATATCTCTCTGCCTTCTTTTATACATTTACAGCTGATTTACAGCCTCAGAGCTTATCCATAGAAATATTCAGTGCTACAGCAAAGCTCCGTAATAGAAGCAAAGTTTCACACATTTTTTTTAATGTGGTCAGGTTTTATTTTGGTTAAACTTTTCTGAAGATTTTATTTTTCTTATGTAGGCCAGTGCTGTGGCTCTCTCACAAATAATTAAGTGATCAAAATAGATATAAACAGGAGGGGAAATGGTTTATTCTGTCATGACTCTAAGAGAAATGCAAGAGGAACATTTCATTCTAAGAGAAATGTAAGAGGAACATGCAAGGAATATTGCTATTTAAATGGAAAACAACATCCGAGATACTTGGTTGAGTAAAATAAACAATAAATTGACCAAATTAACTTTCTCAGTTTTGATATTTATTAACATTCCACTGTATGCATGAAGGCTTTAGACTGTAGAAGAGTTCCTGAGAATAAAATTTGGTCCTTTGGGTTATGCTGTCTGTAACATAGATTATGATAAATGCATGCAAGTTATCAAAGTTTACCTGTAGCAGACCCTACACAGATCTGGATTTTAAAACCAGTGCATCTTTGTCAATATGTATATTTCATTTCATAGTAACATGCTTTCTAAAATCTTCAGATCAGTGACTAGCTGTCAGTGAAGTTTTAGGTAGTCTTTTTATTAGAAGAATAAAATAATAAAGTGTTTGATCAAAGTTAATTTGAATGCTGCACACTAAGATATTATTTTTTCCTTGCATTAACGCTTAACAAAGAACACAGTGCTGCACTAGAGCAGCCTAACAATACCAAGTCGTGTCCAAAAGGCTAAGGGTGCTCTCTTATGACTTATTTAATTTCTTTTTCCTGAGGGCTAGTTCAATAATATTCTTCATTTTCCTCTAATAAGACCATACCAGTTTTGAGATAGGTTCATTTCTTCTCTTATGCTCAAATCCTTGATTTTGTCATACTATTGCTTAATTTTTTTTGCACTTTTCAGTAATTTTAATGTTTATTTAGTAAGCATTTCTTTAGGTGTCTTGAATCTCATTAGAAGATGGAAAACAGTATCACTTTAACAAATGGTCATTCATATTTCATTATATAATGGCATATAAAATAATACAACATATAGTAGTATATATCACACAATTCTATATAATAACATATATAATATTCTGAAATATTATATATAAAGTGAAGAAAATGTTTCTATATTGAAAATTTTCTTCATATATATCATCTGGATAAATACCTGGATAGAAGTGGGTGGGTCAGGCTACTTTCTGAATGGCTCTGTACACAGATAAGGACAGTAATAAAAGGAATGTGTCTATGCTGCTTTAATTACACTGCCTCCATATGGTGGCTTTTTTCAGGAATCCCATAGGAAAGCTTTTGTCATAATTTCTTGTGCTCTTCTTGTGAAGTTTGCCCTAAAGGGTTTTGTGCTGCTGACAGATATCCACAGTACTGGCAAGGTCACAACAGCCAAATGTGTTAATCCTTTCCAAATACTTTCCTACTCCTTTCTGGAATAACTGCTCAAAAGATTTTTTAGGATCAAGTTGGTTGCATTCATAGTATTGTGGTTATGTGATCTGTCTCTGAGCCAGAATCTCTTTGGTATTCAGTCATCAAGTATTGACCACATAGTGCACGGGTCCTTGATCTGAGAGAGGGAATCATTCTTCAAGTCAGTTCATTTTCTGCTTCCTTTCAGGAAACAGTCGCTCCTTTGTAGAAATCTTTTAACTTTAAGAAATTGTAAGTAAAATGTCTTTTTTCTAGTGCAAGGGAATCTTTTTCTTGTAATGGTAAAAGAACAGTATTTTATGTCTCACCATGAAACAAATTACTGATATGGATCTACTTATTTTATTTTGCCTGTAATTTTTTGAAAAATGGATAAGCTATCATTAGAAACCGCTTGTTAGACCTTCATCCAAAACCCTCTCAACTCAACAGTGGAATATAAAATATTCCCAGCCACCCCACCTCTACTCTGCTGTGAAAAGAAAGCATATGGTACCATGTAAATGATAAAATGTGATAGAAGAAAAAGCAGAGCACTACCTATGCTCATTTTTGCCATGATTTGTTTTTATCAGACAGTCAGAATTTTATCTTCTCCAATTTTCTAATGGAAAATGTAAATATCTTTCTTGAGGTTGGATATATTTCTTTGCCAAAAGAATAAAGATCAGTGAGAAGTAATTAAATTAAATATAGATGTTTTATCAGATTTTTGCTAGTTTACAAGATATACAGGTTGTAAAATCTTCAATAATTTTAATATGTTGTGGTACCGGTCAAAATGATTCATGTTAGTTTCTTCTCAAATAATTTCACAGAATTCAGAGGCCTTAATTCCCAAATAAGAAAGGTCTTTAACGTCTTAAGATTACATATTAGAATTATTTCAGAAGGAATAATGCTCAGTTGTTCCTCAGACCACATTTATTTCGTCTGTATTCAAAATTGTATCCTGGCACCATTGATTTTAAGTTTTTCTTTCATCCAAAAAAACCCAGCCTGTGTCGAAGACTGTTCTAATGCAAAATGTGGTTCTGAACCAAAGTAAAAGGGTAATGTAATCAGAGCTTCTGCTAGGAGCTTGTTGTTTGTTTGCTAGTCATTCAAATACAAAGGAAATAGGACCAAAAGTTCCTTTATATGTATTTTAATTATAATCCTAGCTCAGTACTGTGACAAGTCTGCTTTTTAGAAATAAAAAGCTAGTGACCCATGTAATGAACAAATGAAATTGTTTTAGTCACTTTGCACATTTCCTTATAAAATCAATCAGAAATGGAGAAGCTTGTTTAATCATGGCATGTCTTGTTGAAATGGATGTTTATCAGTCTCACAAATGTAATATTTGCTGTCAAAGCTTCTGCCCAAAATGTACGTGTATTTGGCTATCAATGGAACAACTAAGCAGCCCCTTAATTAGTATTTTCTCAGTATCTCTTCTTGGGCAACGTTTGTCTGGAACTGAGTTATTGCTATGAAGGTATTACAGTTAATTTTTTAGATTTTTTAAGGAAAAACAAAATAAAATGCTTCTAATCATTAGGCAAGTACTATACATTTCCTGGAAGATCTTCAATTTTAATTATTTTAAGTTTGTTTGTACACACCAGAAAACTTTCCCTATTTTTTTGTGAATACCAACTAATGTGTGAACTCAATTTGTTTAAATGCCTGGAAGCTAATTTATATAGCCAAATACAGATTATCAGCCTGAATAAATGAAAGCTTGAATAAAATTCTTCTGACTTGTGTTGTGCAGTGGGCTAGGGGATGTAAGCCACTGGTTATTTCTAGATCTAAGATATATGCATAGTCCAAAAAGAAAATAGGACACATGTAATGAATTATGGCAACTGTAGTGGAGAAAGTAAGAAGCTGTGCATCTATGATGCTCTGTTTTCCTCTTGCACAGCTCTTTAAATGGCAATGAATGTGGGAAATGATTGATCACAATCAGAATTAATTGAATTCCAAGATTTAATACCCAAGTCATTGTGATAATGCATTTGTATAGAAAGCCTGATCATTTTTGTTGACTGGGGGCTTTAGGATGTAGGGAAATACTTTGTCTTGGAGACAAATTGAACAGTTTTAATGTCTTGCTCACAAAATTTAAAAATACTCTGACAAACATTATGCAGCAAGCAGGAACAACACAAAGTTAATGTTGTGCTGTCCTGATTGAATCTGGACTGCAAATGTGAAAAACTAGATTTTCAATTCTGCTTTAAATGCAGATCACAGCACTGCAATAGAAAGCAATCACTGCTGACTATGCCTTGTTCGATACACTCTAATATTGCAGAAGGGAATGGCAATAGAAAAGGAGCAAATTTGTCTGTGCTTTGAGCAATTGTGGGTATAAGATTCTGTACTGGTTTCGACTGTGGTAAAGTTAATTGTCTTCATATTATGGGACTATATCTGGGATTTGTGCTAGAAACACAGGGATGTTTTAGTTATTGCTGGGCAGTGCTCACACAGAGTCAAGGCTTTTTCTGCTCCTCATCCCACCCCATCAGTGAGGAGGGTGGAGGTGCACAAGAAGTTGGGAGGGGACACAGCTGGAACATCAGATCCCAACTGACCACAGGGATATTCCAGACCATACTGCATCATGGTCAGCATATACATCTCGGGGAAGGAGAGAAAGGGGAAGACAGTTGGATTGCTGGTGTTTGTCTTCCCAAGTCGTTGTTATGTGTGATGGAGCCCTGCTTTCCTGGGGATGGCTGAACTGCCTGCCCATGGAAGTGGTGAACAAATTCTTTGTTTCACTTTGCTTGCGCATGTGGCTTTTGTTTTCCCTATCAAACTGTCTTTATCTCAACCCACAAATTTTCTCTCCTTTTCTCTTCCAATTCTCCTGTCCCTACATTATGTATTTCCCTACATTATAGGGGGTGAACAAGCGGCTCTGCGGGGCTGAGTTTCTGGTTGGGGTTAACCATGACCAGGTACAGCCAGCACTGGCTGTAGGTGCAGTACACATCTTCCACTGATAATGAAGAATTAGCTGAGGTAAGCTTTTCCAGGAAGCCCTGGATTTCTAACACCTCTGGTTGGATCTCAGTCTCTGTCTCTGAATCTTCACAGAGGATGGGTCCCTCGGTAAGAATCCATGAATCTGTCACTGGTGAAGTACCTGGTTGTACCCATGTCTATTCTCCTCTTGGACACTCAGGGCTGGAGTTTCTGGAAGGTTCTGCAAAAAACTAACTGTTGCTTTGGCCAAGTAGATTGCCTGGGGTTGCAATCCCAAGGATTGGCTAAGCCCAGTTGAGCACACAGCAACCATTGAAAAACATCACAGTTATGTGGTAGTCCTGGTGTTCCTGGCTTGGGAAACCCCTGGTGGATTTGGCAGCTTGGCTGGGAAATCAGAAAGGGTGGTTTCAGCAAAATTTCTAATTTGGTAGGAGTTAAGAAAGTTCATGGTTCTGCATGACTAAGGTTGAAATAAAATGTGCAAATGACAAGTCTGATCATGAACAGAAAACTGTGGAGCTTATTTATCCTCTACTAATGATCCAACCCAGTTAGAAAGCAAGCTGAGATCTTACATATAGCTCACACATATGGCAAAGCATGGTCTTTTGTACCAAACAGGCAAGACAAAAATATCTTTTCAACTAGAGTCCAAGGGAAGTGAAATGTTTGCCAGTTGTCTCACACATTCTGATGCAGAAATAAAACCAAATTTTCAAATTCTCCATTAAGTACTTGACATCTGAAGTTGACACCTCAGTTTCCATCCTTCATGTTCCTTGGTCTGACCCAAGTACCCAGAATGCTGTCAATGTCTTTGTAAGAGCAAGATCCAGTACATCACTTTTCTATTAATGCAATGTGAAAGCTGCTTACATCAGGTCCATCTGTCATGCTGCCAGTTTTCAGCTGGTGGTGATAATAATGTTTCTTCTGTTTTCACAAAACAGAACTGTTGCTTATAGCAAGTTCACAATGAATATTATATGGACTGTTATCTCAGCATCTGTCTGTGGCAGCTATAATTTATAGTTTCCCCATCAGTCTGCCTTAGTAGTTATTTAGTCCCAGGGACTTTCCGTGAGAGTGGCTGGATAACAAAGAAGATAGAGAAGATATATGTGGGGGGGGAAAATAAAAAGAAGGGAAGGGAAAATCAGTGCAGCCATCTATTAACTCATGCAATTCCATTTCTTCAGGCTCAGTTCATTGGCTCAGCAATGAGGTCTATTCCTAGCTTTCCTGAGATGCAGCCTATTAAGGTTCATAATTAGGATTCTCTGTTAGTTCAGGGGTATTCTGGTTAATCTTTTTACTGCTCAATAGATACTTGAGTAATTTAGAGCACATGCCATGTCTTGCAGAAAGAAGGGATCTTTGTTTTTGCTTCTTCCTAGAGCTTTGTGAAAGGAATAACGGAACTCTTCTGCAGAATTAAAGGTAAAAGAAATCAGGATTTTTCTCTTTCTTCTATTTGTTGGGTGTTTTCATGCCTGCTGGACCAGGTATGGTGGTTTTTAGAGGCCAAGTTTTTTGTTAGTGGGGGGACCTATGGAGAGGCTTCTTTGAGAAACTGCTGGAAGTTTCTCCATTTCCAGCAGAGCTGATGTCAGTCAGCTCCAGGCTGGACCCGCCACTGGCCAAGGCCAGGCCAATGAGGAGTTATGGGAACGCCTCTGTGATAACGTATTTAAGAAGGATTGAAAAAAAGGTAGGGGCAGACAAACAAGGCCACTTAGAGAAGAGCAGAGTGAGAAGTTGTGATTAACACCAAGGTCAGTGGAAGAGGAGGGGGAGGAGATGCCGTAAGCACCAGAATGGGGCCCCTGCAACCTGTGGTGCAGACCATGGTGAAGCGGGTTGTCTGCCCTGCAGCCCATGGGGGACCATAGGGAGCAGAGATTCATCTGCAGCCCGTGGAGGACTGGAGGACCCCCACGCTGCAGAAGATGGATGCTGGAAGGAGGCTGTGCCTTCGTGGAGATCCATGCTGAAACAGGATTTCCTGGGAGGATCGTGGAAACCTACGCTGAGCAGTTATACCTGAAGGACTGCAATCTATGGAGAGATGACCAACATGACAATAGCATTTGAAGAGCTGTTGTCCGTGGGATGGACCCACAAAGCAGTTTTGTGTTAGACTGTCTTTTGTAGAGGAGACCCCACGGGAAGCAGGGGTAGGACTCCTCCTTTCTGAACAGCGGCAGAAACAACACTTGACCGTAACCCCCTACTCCCGTCTTCCCGGGCTGCTGGGGGAAGGAGGGAGATCTTTGAAAGAGGGAAGGGTGGGGGGAGAAAGGTGTCTGTAAGATCTATCAAACTTCTCCCTCTTAAACTCTGAATTTGATAATAATAAATCCTTAGTATTTCAAGTTGGAGCCCCTGTTTTGCCTGTGAAATAATTAATAAGGAGGGTTTTTTATTGTCCTTATCACAAACTTGTGAAACCTTTCAGTTTTTCCTTTCCTCTGTCCGTTTTCAGGGATGGGAGTGGGAGAGTGTGGCTGTTGTGTGCGAGTCCTTGGCATTTAGCCAGGCTCAAACCACTACACCAGGTTCTTTCCCGAGTCTCACCAAACAAGTTTTGTGGGGTGAAATCTGCTAATTCAACTTTGCACAAGCTTTTATGATTTTTGTTCAGAATGCCTTTGCTTTGAGGGAAGGCTTACATTATGAGCCCATCATTACCAGCTAGATACTGTCAGAAGTAGATTTGTTGGCAGAACGGAGAGGAGAAAGGAGCAGCCTTAGACTCAAGGGAGAACTCTCTCTCCTGCAAGGCATGCATTGGCACAAATTGTGCTCCCTCCTTATGGAGGCATTGTGCATCCCGAGATAGATGGGTGCAATAATCCAGTCTTGGACTTGGATCCAGTATCTCCTGCTCTGCTGCAAAGGACTCTGTTTAGTGATCACTAGCAGTGTTCACCAATTACTCTGAAAACACAACACTTCATCCAATCAATAGCAAAAAACCACAATGAACAAGGGCAAAATATATTTGGAAATTATTTATTGAAAGGAAAAGATCAAAATTAATTAAAAGGGCTATTCACATGATACCATCTCTGCTAGCAAAGCACCTGTAAGCACGTTAATATGTTTTAAAGTATGGACAGTAACAGTTAAAGATATGATGCCTTGTCTTATGTAGATTTTGCCATTGAAATGACATTAGCAAATGGATTTGTTAAAATCAGATCTGTAAGATGCAAGTAAGTCGGGGTTTAGAAGTGTTTGTGTTTGGCCACATAATTTTAAAAGAAGTCTGTTGCAAAATCTTACTGTTGCTGGTGCAATTTCACTGCTGTGAAGGTGAAATATCACTGTTTCTGTTATGAGTTGCAAAATGCAGTAGTCTAATAGACCTCCATGCTTCCAGGTCTCACCAGCAGTAAGGCTGAACATGTATTCCCAACAGGCAGATACATAAACACACTCTACAACACATATGTACTCGTGGTGAGTCACACAGATTGACACAGGCAGAATACACAGCACTCAAAAACATCACCAGTGGCCTTATCCAGGATGATAGTCTGCTACTGGGAAATAAATATATATATATATATATATAACTCAGTTA
>WEIV01008109.1:95245-135624 GCA_013390005.1 Calyptomena viridis
TATATATATATATATACACACCCTATGTATATACACAGTGTGCATATACACACTATGGACTTAGACTACAGTGGTTCAATAAGTAATTGCCCCCACATTCCAGTCTCACTTCTGTTGGCATCTGGATATATGAACCAGAGGCTTACAGATCCACTTTGCTTTTGGGTACTGACCCCTACCCTTGCACACAGCACTGCATGTACATGCACATAGAGACGCACACACTGTGAATGCCCCCAGCAAGTGCCCTTAAACAGCCCAGTAGCTGGGGGGCCTAATGCACTTCTTAGCTGACCCAGCTACTGCATCCTGGGTCTCTAGCTGCCTTGACCACAGAGACACACACATATGCAAATAGCACTCACAGTTGTCCCACAGATCCCACAGTTTCCCTGGCAGTTTTTTTTTTTAAATTCATGTTCCTCCAGTAGCCAAGTTCTCCTGTTGTCTCATTCAGAGGTATGTGCATGTCAGGTGGAGATTTATGGCCACTTCGATAACCAGCACTCATGTTGCTTATCCTGTTCACTTTTCCTGCATTCCAATCCTGGACATTAACTCCCTTGTTCAGTCCAAAAGGTCATCTGGAAAGCATCTTCCACTGATTCATGGAGATGGGAATTATGTCCAGGCTCTGAGTCTGGTGTGATATCTCCTGGGATGTAGCTCTGGGAGCAGCCAGGTGAAGGAACAGTTCGGTTCTCCCTTTTTCCATTTCTCCTCTGGGCTGTTCTGCTTCCATATGTGAGATGACTCAAATAGAATTTCATGGCTTCCTTATTAGTTTGATGAACTTGTAAGAAAAGGTTTTTTTCTAGTAAATATCCGCTCAAGTCTAGATAAGTACAGCTTGAACTGTGCTTCAATATGGGCCATCAGTGATGTTGCAGCCCCAGGGTCACTTTAGAAGGGTGTCACTGTGTATTGACCAGATTCAGAATGGCTGGGCATAGGCAGTCTACCAGGATGATCCAGCATGCCAGGGGGATTGATGAAAAATCATTTTTATGTAGGTGGAATATGGATGAAGCTTAGGATGGTATGAGGCACAAGAACAGAAATGGTCTTTTTGGCATGGTAACATAGTATGGGCTTATTTCTATTCTACAGGAAGAATCAACACCTGCTTGCCTGACCATTAATGTAAAACAGATGCTGTCTACCAGCTGTACACAGCTGCCTGCATTTTGAAATTAAATGCTCCTTTTACTCAATGAACCAGAACTTCATATATTGCTCTTTGTAATTCAGCTCTCATAGGAAGGTCAAATATCAGAGTAACAGCATGAGCAGACAGTGCATGGGGAGCTGGTTTTGGGGGTTTTTTTGTTTCTTTTTTTCTTTTTGTTTGGGTGTGGTGAGGGTTTTTTTTATGTTTTGTGAGGGTTTTTTAGTGTGGGATTTTTTCATTGTGTGTGTTAATGTCATGTTTTTTATGTGGTGTATGTTTGTTTCCACAGAGAGGGAGCTTTTCTCCTTCACTTCCATTTTCAGGAAAAAAAATCCTGTATAAAATCCTCCACTGGTGGCTCCATGTTGGCCAGGTTGTCCTGAACTTGCCTGAGACACTAGAGGGTTCAGCACAGGCTTTAAGTAGACCCAATCTTTTAAGCACTGAGCAATCTGCTGTGAGGACAACTTTTTTCAAGAGAGGAATCTTCATCTCTCTTCTTCAAGAGACTCTGTAAGAGTTTTGGTATATTGAGCATGTCTGAAAGTAGTAAAGAAAAAAAAACAGAAGAAATTTTTCTGACTTGAGGAGGAAATACTGTGTGTACTTGCTGTGTCTGTGATCCCAGGACTCACTGTTTGGGATGTAAGCAGAGTTCGTGGACGATCAGCTCAAATGTGCTCTGTGTCTCCCAGAGGCATCTCAATCTGTTATCTTATTTATAGTCTGAGATATTTGAAGTTCATTTGAACACATACAAAATAACTGGTTCAACAAGCTCGTGCTGGTGTTCTCCGAAAACCATTCTCCTTGTACTTCTTTCTTTGTTTGGGAACATATTCCTATTGTTAGGAAATAGTAGACTTGTTTTGTGCAGCACTACCTGCCTAGTTTTGACAAATAACTGAAGAATTCCCTGCTGAGAGATTTTTCTCCCTCACTGCTCTCCCTTTATGTATTTTCATGTGTTGTTTTTCTCTTCAAAGTACTCTTCTAACATATAAATTAAAGCAATCTTGCCTGGTAGATTTTGTTTTCCAGTCTTCCATAAAAATTGAAAAGCGTATAAATTAACTTCTCTTTTCTTGTGTATTTTGATTCTGTTGGAGATTATTAGCTACTACTTTGTCTTTCTTTTTGTGCAAATATAATGCAGCCATTCATAATCCAAAATCCAGAGTTGATCTTGAATCACATTCTGCCTCCTCTTATAATTCTATTTCATTCCATTAAGTCAATAGTCTAGTAGAAAGTTCAGAAATAATAGTGCATCTGTAACTCTGGTACTCTGAAATTAAGTATGAAACTCTGGGGTATATTCTTTCTTTGATTCATGTGTGTATGTCCTCCAAATTAAGGGCTTAGTTGTTCAGATCAAAGTCAGAATATGCAGTACTTCATCATGCATTTTCCATGTCAAGTGAAAGCTGTGTTTTGGGAATCAGTGGCTGGCAAATTAGACATCTTGACTGCAAAAACTGCAACTATAAAATCAGCAACCACTTCAATCATATATAGCTGAGGAACATTTCTGATGTTCTTTAAGTTAAAAAAATAGAGCCCAGAGATACTTACTGGCTAAACTGTGTTTTGGGCAAAATATGTTTTCATCACAGAGAACAAATAGTTGAATGACGTGTCATTCAGAAGCAATTCTAAATGATTAGTGTTCATAGGAGAGCAAATGAAATACTGTGGAATAAGGAAGACTGAACCCTGCTGATAGTTTTTGAGAAAATATGAAAGATATTTTTTTTTGCCATGTGTTGTGGTTATTTATTTATAAATTCCTGGAACTGAGGAACTGTGGAGAACTGACATCTGAAACAGGTCACTTAACGTGTGACTATCATGTAGCTGCAGAGAGCTCAAATATATTAATTGAAAGTTTCTAAAAGAAAGAAAGAGAATAAAAAGCCTGAAAATGTTTATTTGTTTTTAAAATCACAACATTTTTATTCAGATATAATGGCTCAGAATCATGTGAGTGTCTCTGGTTTATCAATATTGTCAGTATTCCTTGTTGCCCAAATCCTGCTCTATCCTCTGTGGGCTTAACAAATAAAAACCACTGTTGAGGAATGAATAAAATGATCCTTGGAATTTTTTCTTACTAGATTTTATTCCAATAGTTAAAGTCCTTAAGCAATTTAAACAGCTTAGTTCAGAGACAAAAAAAAAGAGAGAGTGAAAAGGGAATGTGTTACCATCAGCTATCCCTTCCCAAATGCAAAAATTCTACTGCAAGACGGCAGTTCATTGGTTGCTTACATTAAAATACCTACTTTTGCCTTTGGTGGTCTGAAGATATTAGGCATTTGTGTATAAATGGGTGCTTTATATCACTTGAAATATTTGTTCTTTCAGTTAATGATTTACAGGTGAACTGATTGTTTGTTTCTTTCACACAGACAGACTCACACACCTCACCTCAATTTTACATTTTGTGAAATTTTTACGTTTTGTAGAACTTTCAGATACTCTCTGTAAATTATGAGAAACATGATGTATATGCCACCATCATGCCAGGTACTCGTCCTAATTGCTTTTTGGTACTGGCTTGGTATAAGTTTCCAGAGTAAACTGGAACAACACTACTATGACAACACTACTATGTTTCCCGGGTGGTAAAATCACTTAATAAAATCACTTACACAGGAGCATAGCACAAGTTGTTTGTTCAGCTAAAGGCATGTGTCAATCATGGTTAACTGCTCATGATTCAAAATGAACATCCCAACATCAGCAGAGAATTATATTTGCAGATGCAATAGCCCAGAAACCATTTTGTCACATGGTTGATATGGGCACTGCCATGTTGCCACCGGCTTCCCCAGAAGAGGAGGTAGGAGGTTCCTATCTCCCCCACCTTGCCACATATGCAAAGTCTCTCTATGCAATTCGTAAGGTATGAGTTATTTTTTCCCCTGTAGTTAAAAGTCTGCAAGCACTGGTATCTTCAGCCCCTGTTGCTGCTCTCTGTGGGCACTCCACCAAGCTGAGCACAGGCTCTGTGGCTGCAGGGAGCAGATGGCAGTGTGCGGTGCTGCTCTGGCAGGTCCATCCGTGGTTCCAGGGGCTGCTCCGCTGCCACCCAGACCCGCTGCTGGGGGGGGAGCTCTGAGAGGCAGTCCAAGCTCCAAAGCAGTGGCCGTCTGTGGCTGCTCTCCTTGCGTTGTGTCAGAAAGGCACCCGCTCCGCACTCACTCAGTTTCATGGACTAACACCCAGGTTTGTATGAAAAGTTTTTTAGAAAGATTTAAAAGTTCCGTGTTTTGGGAATATAAGCACGTTTTCTGTAACCTAGTTTTAAAATGCCTAAGCTTAGTCTCAGAGTCCCAGAGATGTCTCTATTTTGTCCTTTTGCTAGCTTTTGTAGAGTTTCTAAACTTTTTTCTTGTTCTTGCCAGAGTTTGCCTCTCATGTTCAGTTCTTGGCTGGCCTCCCATCACTTATTGAGGGGCATGTGCACACCTTTCGAGAATTTTTCCTCTTCCTCCTGAACTTTCATTGCCCTTATGCAGCTGAGCTCCCATCACTGGTCCCTCCGTGTCTCCATTGCACTGTTGGGTCCCTGTTTGGGCACCATTTGTGGTGGGTGAGGAAATGCACAGACACTCTCTTGATGTGGAGCGAATCATTTAATTGCAATACAGCACTATTTTTATACTATAAAATAATTTATATTTTCTAAGTGTTTATTTCTGTTAGATATCTATAGCTTTAGCAATAGGCCCTTCTAAGTTCAGACTCAAACCAATCATCTGAGGGTTAAAAGGTCCACAAGCTGTGCATGTGCCTTCTGGTCCAATCAGATTTCTGGTCACACTGGTTCATGTGACTTCCCAAATATGGTCAGCTTCTGACTCCTGTGCAAGATGGAGGCTTCTATCCAAATATGGTTTTTCCTTTTCCATTGTCTCTGTCAGCTACTAACCTGCCAATAGCTAGACATGTCTTGGTTAAGCCACCCTGTCATAAATTGCCACATTTCAATCATAGGCTGCCACATTTTCGTGCTGATAGGAATTGAGAAATCCTTTTAATATTGGGTTTCACTACTGACATGAACAGCTCTCAGGAGTTTTAGGGTATCTTATTGTTTCAAATACATTAGTAGAATGGAGACATGAGTGTTATCCACATAATTCACAGGGATGCTGTGAAAGCCATTAGAAGTCACTAATCAGTATTGCACTTGAGACCTATTAATTCTTTAATTCTATTAGTGTGATATTCCTTCTTTTTAATGGCTTTAAAGATTTCTCCCTTTCCTGCATAAAGATGACTGAAGGAAACTTGCTTCATATGTTTTAAAAGCTCAGCATATTTGTGGTGTATCTCCTGTCTCCTGAGGTATAGGAAGTTACCCCTGTACGTAGAAATATGGGAACAAAGCAAGCAGTAGATTTACATAGGCAGCTTTTCTTCTGATAGCAGCAAGTCCAGTTTTGCAAAAAAACAGCATCCCTGACAATATTGTATGAATAAACTGCTCATACACTGTCACAGGTTGCCCCTGTGGGTAGAGTGCGATGTGGACAGGTAGAAGTATGGGATGGAACAGGTTGCCCATGTACCTCATCCTAAAGGCTGTTGATAAGCTGAGCTTGAGCAGTTGAACTTGAAGAGTGGGAAAAAAAAAAGGATATGACTTGATATGAAGAATTAGTTTCTGGAATAGTGCAGGTAAGTGTGGAGAAGAGCTGGTAAGGGATGAGGACTCCCTTGAAAAGAAATGGGTCTATTCTGGGAGAGGTGACAATTATGATGATTTAATAGACAAGATTAGTGCTAATGAATTGTAAGTTTTCTTTTAATAAAAGGATTGATTCTCTGAATTGGCACTATGCCTGAAACTATGTGTTCTCAACCGGAGTAGGAGTTGGTTGGAAAATAAGGTTTGTTTGAAATTGCTTGGATTCACGCTCTTTAAAGTTCAGAGCTAACATAAAACTGACCAGTGTGCTGATTTAGTAAAAGCAGTTTATTGTGAACTTCATGCAGCATTTTGAAAATGGTATTTCTCATTAATTTGACTTCAGGAAATAAACATTCAGCTAACAATCTCTTTCTTCTGCTTCTTACTGTGCTTCATTTTGGCACTTGTAGAATAGCAATTGACATGGCTGTGACAAAGGGAAGAAATGGCAGATCCTAGAATGTCTTATCATTCTGAATTCCCCAAAATTACAAAATTTAGGTTTTGGCTCACTATCTTAAAATGCAGGAGTCAAGAGGGCAAGAATTAAACAAAAACAATTATTGGCTGCTTGTGAATTACTGATCAAATATACACAAATTTCTGTTGGGAATCAAACAAATAAATACCCCGTATTCTGTAACTATATCTAAGAAAAGTCATAAAAACCAGAATTGGGTATTTATCACTTTTTAAAAAGCATTTTGTTAATTTTCTTCTTACATTGTACAATTAATGCCAAAAAAGAAAGCTAATCTACTTGTTAGAGATTAAATTATTGACTATCTAAAACACTATTTTATTGCCTCCTAAATATTAAGTCTGCATAACTAGAAAAATAACACTTGTTCTAGCTGGAAAGAAAGTGCGCATCTCAGAATACCCGAGAAATCAAATGCACATCAGCAGATCTGACAAATGTATGAGCAGACCATCAATGCAAAGAATTTGCTACAGAGAATTTACTTATACCACTGATGTGGAAAATGACTGAGGACTTGGAGAAAATACTGAATACATAACTTTTCCAGCTGTCAAACTGTTGATCTGGAAATATCTAGTCAGAGGTGTCTCCTGGCCTTTTTGTGTGCTCTCTGATGAAATCCTGGTACTTCAGAGGGCTTCCTTCCTGCCTTTTAAATATTAATTTCATACACAATTTATGACATTGTCATGTAGACCAAACTTCAATACTGCTAGTACCTTGATGGCCTCATGATGCCATCAGCAGATTGTGCAGTTTTCACCCTACTAACATTTCACTAAATGCTGATGTTCTTCTGTTCCTTTTTCCCATTCCCACTAGATAATCCTTTTGAGAATTGTCACATGTTCTCTGTATCAGCAGTGCCAATAACAAAGCAAGATAATTGTAATAGTGGCAAAGAAACAAACAAATAGTTTACCCTTCCTTGTAGGTATCTAAATAGATCTTCTAAATGAACATTTTTTCCTTGTGTAGTAATTCCTTTAATTGTTTTTATCGAATTCTGTGAAGTTTTGTTCAGTGGGTGTGAATACGATGCGTATTTTTATTATTAATTATTTTTCTTCCATATTGTGACAGAAGACTTGAGGCTGTGAGATAAGATGAATTACAGTCTGGCATTTGAGAAAATAATTGTATTAGCCCTTTTCTATTCTTAATATTATTCCCTTTATGATCCATTTGAGGTGAATTTTTATCTCATGCTCTGCTCTTATCTTTCCAAGCCCAGACTGTCACCACATACACTTCACTATAAATGTCATGTTACAGGTGAAATCACTTTTGAGTTTTTCTGATTAAATAGCGATTCTCTATCCTCATTTCATAAGTAAGAAGGTGCTTGTCAGATATATTCAAAATGTAGTGGGCTTCTTTTTGAAATATCTGCCTCCCAGCAGGTGAGAAGACTTCTTAAATGTTCTGGTTTAGATCTGCCTCTCTAATAAACTAATGTGAACAGTCAAGTCACAGCTCAGTGATTAAGTTAGAGATGGCTTACAGGAAAGCAATTTATCCTCCTGTAATTTGGCGCAGAGCCAAAATGGAAGGGAGAAGCTTTAGCACCAAGCAGCACAATGTAAATTTCTACAAACAGAGCCCTGAGGTGGGGATCTTGGGACCCATGTAAAGGCCAACATGGAAAGAAAGGGAGAAGATGATCTGACAATCACAGGCCGGATGTGTAAGACCAACTGGGCAATGTCATAGCCCAAACAGCTCTCGTCCATGTTGAAACCAGAGTCCTTTCTCAGAAGTGAAACAGGGATAACCAGGTCTTTTTTAATAACAATGGTTCATGTGCCATTTGTTTTATCCTTTCTATGTAATAAGCTAGTGGATAAAAAAAAAAAATAGAGAATTTTATATTGTTTCCTCATAAATATCCATTTGAAACAGACTGTTCCATCTCTAACCAGTGCTGACTGATTACTCTTCCACTCAGAAGCCAAACCCAAAAATCTCTGACCTGGGGATCTGGCCAGGCACAGCAGAAGAACTGTGCTCATGTTAAAATGGGATGCTGTTGACAAGAAGCAGAGCAGTGACAGAAGGCCAGTGTTTGCCATGTTCATGGTTACAAACCACCTCTTCCTTTCTTGCTTTTCACTTCTGTTTTGTAGAGCAGCCACACCAACAGGTTGTATTATCATTTTCTTTCCCGAGGCAGAACCAGAAACCATAAAAGGCTGATGGCCTCAATATGATGCACAGCATGCTCTGTACTCATCGTTTCCTCCTAGCTACAAGTCTGTGAGGATGCTGAATATTGTCATTGTTCAAACGAGAAGTGATATGACAGACAATTTTATCCCACTGGTCTAGTGCTCAAGGGTGTATATAGGTGATTCCATATTTGCAAACTGGTGGATGAACTTATAGATAGAAAAAATGTCCTAATTTTCTCCTGCCTATTTAAAGATGTAACCTAAGAATTATGGAAGAATCCGAGACCAAGAAAGAAATTAAGATTTTGTCTTTGCCAATTTTAGTTTTAGGCTGTTACCCAGCTTCATTCTCAGAATTTCATCTTTCTTGACTGCTTCCACAGTATTAGTGAATCTGTACTCAAGACTGTAGTTAACACATGCATCCACAAAGGATGATTTCTGCAGCTTCCTCCTTCTGTCAGAAGATAAATTTACATCTTCAGTCTACACATTTGTATGCTAAGAGGATCTTTCCACTCTCATTTGCTATAGTGTGTAAATTGCCATCAGCCTCTGTTAGAAGCTTGGTTAATGTGTAAAACAAAGCAGTGTTTCTTTCTTGGTCCCAGTCCCAACCCCAAAAGTTTTTCAGTCATGCTAGCTTATTAAAGGAATATATTTTTTCCATTGTCCCATCCAATGTAGCTAAAGCTGCAAGCCTTAGAATGAAGAGTCAAATCCACTGCAATTATTACTTCAAAATAAGACAAATACAATTTGGGGGGACAGCTTATAATGACTTTTATCTTAGCATGCAGTCAGATAAATTTGCTGTTATTGAAGTTGGCTGAAACTTTTACAGAAAAATGAGAAGAATGTCAATTAAAGTGAATCAAATGTTCTGAAGGCATACATCAATTAAGATAAAATTTTGTTGGAATTTTGCCCCCTTATTGTCTTGCCTGGAGAACTGTTATACAGCCAGACTCTTGACTCTTATGATACTGGGTTGAGAAGAACAGCAAGCTCCCAGGCTGGCTTTCTGCCTCCTTCCACCATGTGCAGGCCGCTGGATTGCTTGAGCCAGAAGATCTACACTCGTCTTGATGTCTGGACGTCTGAAGCTGCCATGTCACCAGTCTGGTGCCTCTCCTACACCTCATGGGAACAAGAGCCATGGCAGCATGGGAGCTCAGAAGCTCCTGCTGCAAGTTTTCTTCAGGAAATACCTGAAGGTAATGCTTGGGTTACCATATGCCCAGAAAACCTTTCTGCCTGTCCCCTTGTATCCCAACTAAATAAATTAATAAATTTTAAGTGATAAAACTCTTGTACTCTGGCTGGGGTAGCATTTCTCTCAGCTTTTGTAGTGTTTGGGCACAGGGTTAAAAAGAAAAAAAATAAATCTGGGATTCTCATGGATGTATAAACATCAGTAAACTAAATTTTGAAGTACAGTTGCTTACATTTCCTTTCCTCTTATTTTCTCTATAAAGAAACCGGTTAAGAGAAATTCAGGGTAAGATCAGAACATATTCGTGCTGAGGCAGGACAGGTCAGGAAAGGAAGCAATACTCCATCCTGTCCTATTGAGCCACTGGAAAAAGCAACTGCCCAGCCATTTGCCCATCAATGCAGAGAAAGGACTGTAGCTCTTCAGCTGTAGATTTGGGCGTCCACAACGATGGCATCCAACTTACTCCATTTCATCTTCTCGGCCAATAGAACAACATGTCTGTGGCAAGTGGCCTGCAGTCATGCAGGACATTCAGTCAGGGAAGTCTTCCTGATAAACACCAGTAAATCCATTTATAGTTATTGTAGTCAATTAATTTCTGCTATGGTTTTTTGTATTCTTAATATATAAATGTTGATTCAAGAAGCCCTACATGTGGAAACGGGGAAGTAGTGCACGGCAGGAAGCATGTTGCTTTCAGTATTACTTCTTCATATCTGCTTCTGTTTGCATCTGGGTAAAAGATGCCTGGTGAAAAAGGTCTGAGTGCAGCCCTAAATTTAGCTCATGATCCTTCCTTAATTCAACATTGTTTTTGAAGGTGATTTTCTTTGCTTCATTGGGGTCTCTTGCTTGTTCCTGACAGTTTGCCAGGCTCCTCCTCTCTGCACTTCTATTAAGCTAAGCACTGTTAACACAAATAAGAAGACTCTGCCACGATAAATTTAAAAATAAAAAATAAAGAGGAAACATTGATGGCTTGAAAGACAATTTTGCGGAATAGTTTATATTTCCGGGATGATGTAGAATGATAGTGGTTGACAACTGAAGTCTCTTCTTTGTGACTGCTCTGAATCAACTTGATAAAAACAACTGTAAATTAGAAAGGCAAGAGTTATCTCAGTTTTACAACAAATCTTAGCATTTATTGTGACTATAATTGGAATTGGAAAAACAAGATGCCAGATCTAGTAATGGCAATAAGATTTGATTATTTATTTTCTGAAATAAAATTCTTCCATGACAAAAATATTGTTCATTGGCAGCAGTTACAATGAATAAAGAACAGTGAATCATTGACAGTCATTCATAGAAAATTTAAACAAAGAGAAAACAGACAGAACTAGAGTTTTGGTGTCTTTTTTTTTTTCTTTCTCATGATGAGATTATAAAATCCCATTCTTGGGCACACAAGTCGGAGAAGCACATCCTCTGTGACAAGTATATTTGTGCCAGGTACTCTGTCTGGAGAATGATGAAAAGAAGACCTAAGGTAGCAGTGACTGCTGTTGTCCAGGATGACCTGAACTACCATACAATGTACTGGTTTACTCAGAGATTTGGCTAATTCATGGATAAAGTAAACCAGTAAAAAATTTTTTCATCCCTTTTTTTATTTTAGAGACGTAGTCTTACCCAAGCTCTGAGGACTGTAACAAACAACTTATATATCTGCTGAGATGGTGAAAGAATTTTCCTAACATAGCTTTCACAGAGCTGTATTTCAGAAAACAGAAAGACCCAAAAGATCTACCAAAGGAAGATGTTTCACTTCACATGCTGAGAAAAGGAGGGGACAGGTACACATGGCACATACAGAAAACACAAAGGGAAGCCTCATTGCCTCCTATGGCAATAAAAATGGCAGAAGAACTGCCATGAAACAGAACACTAAGAATCATGGGTTTTGCTTACCTGGTTTCCTGTATTCAGACTAATCTAGTATAAAAGGCTGCCAGCTGAGAAACAGCTATAAATATGTCCCGGTGTGAATCCTTACACTGGTGTGAGCCAATGTAAGTTACTTTATGACCAGCTGTGTGATTGATCACTACAGTATACATAGCAACTCAACTGCTTATCATTATGTGGGAGTAAGATGTGTTAAACAGAGTAATTTTGAGCAGCTTTTCTTCCTTTAGGTTTCACTGATACACTGATATGCTAATATTAATGTAGAGACAGCAATATAAAAAGATTAAAAAAGAAAATGTACAGGGATATTGCCTCTGGTTATTTAATTTATTTATTACTATAACCACCTTAAAGAATCTCCTTACTTCAGGATCCCTAAACTAAAGGGCTCCTCACTGTTTCCATGTTTCCTTGCAGTAAATCTTGTGTTTGTTAAAGAAGAAGGTGTCATTTACATGAAATTGAACCTTAACAAAAAGCTTCTTCAGATAGGTTTGAGCAACATACATACAAAATTATGCAAGTTTTCACTATTTTTTTCCTGGATTATGCATCATAACATATTGCATTTGCAACTTAATACCTTTCCTCTCTTTTTAATGTGAATAGATGAAGGTCTGTCTTCCTGGAGCTAAATGTAAAATCAATTAAGTGATCAGATGTACCACAGTTAAGAAAGGAACTCAGCACTTCTAAGACCAGGATAAGTCAGAAATGCTATCTTATATTTGCCTTTGGTGATCCAACAAAAAATGCTCACTGATATTTATCAACCCTTCTGTAGCAGCCAGAAGGTACATGCAAATGTGATGCACTGATCATATCAGGGACTTCCCAAAACAGGGAACAAGGTCTAGAGGACTGAATTCTTCACAGCTCACTTCAGACATCAACCTCAACCCTTTGGACTACCTCTGTTAACAGTGGGAAAAAGAGGGAATCTATAGAGAGCATTTAGCACGCCTATGAGCAGGACCATCTTCTTGCTACACAGTAGTTGTAGAGAAACTACTTTTCTTACCCATTAAATAAAAGCATGTTAATAACATACTTGAAGGTAGTCTGGGCAAAACTACGTCTAAGAAGCTTAATTCTAGTAAGCTGTTGAGTTCCTGCTCAGTTGAATTTTTAAGATTTCTCTTAGATTTGGTGTACTAATGAGAAACAACAGGAAAAAAAAAGGTTATTTCATGTATGCCCATGCTGCTTGGATAATCATTTAAATCACACTGCTATCTTACATTCTTTCCAGAAAAATTGATTTTGCATGGAAATTGATTTTCGTTAGGAAATTTTTCTGGGGAAAGTATTATCTGTAAGCTGAAAATGAAAACAGCTCTCTGTCCTCTTTTAAAATGACAGAGAGACAGTAAGGTTAATTTGCTCTGCACTACATCCTTCAGATTACTATTCAGATTTTTGCTTCATCTTTTGGATCTGGAAAGATTGCAAAATACCTTGTATGCCAATTAAGAGGGTAAGTCTGGAATGAGCTAGTAAAGATTTGATGGCGCGAGCAGTGTTTTGGTCCCTCCTGTTAAATTTATTTTAATATTTTATAAATGTCCACAATTAAGAAATTAGTTACATCGTACTAAGAGGAATGTCTGAAAATGTTAGTAGGCATCTACATGTGATTGAAAGCATTATGCTTTAGCACCACAGTTTTAAATTAATGAGTTTATTGACAAAAAATAGGAGAGGCTGCTTGAGTGAAACCTTTCTAGTGTCTGGTTTTATTCACCTGCGATATATTGGAGTGGAGCAGGTTCTCTGGGTAACTAGCTGAAAAGTGTTTGTGCATTTCTAACAAAAACAAAATAAGATGGACTGTTTATTGCAGCAGCAGAGAGAAATTTTAGTTTACAGTGAAGTCAGGAGGACGAGAAGGTATAATAGGAAAAATGTCCAACTCCAGTGAGACAACTAGCTATGGGAGGTATACGTGCACGAGGAAAGACTGACCTGCCTTTTTGAGGTTACATACAAGGAAAAATGAAGGGGTTTGTGTAGCTCCAGGGAAAATCTTTTTCATGCCTAAATAAATGAAAGAGAAAGGCACTATTTTAAGCCTCTCAATGCACGCAGGGTGCCTCACAAACACAGATACACGTACACAATCACTGCTGTGTCTAAGGTCATACTCAGCAAAGATTTATACCTATTCTTATCTCCACTATGTGTTCATTTGTTGTTCATTCAGTGAAGTTTTTCATGTGTTGAAGGTTAAAATTTGTTATGATTGAAGCTTAATGGCGAGTTCTGCAACTTTGATGTTTCTTTGCTTCATAAACCTGAAAAAGAGAGACACTTGCAAAATTGTCTCTAGAACAGAACAGTGTTTGAAGTTAAAAATAGAGAGCATTTAGAAGTCATTTGTTATAATCTATCACAAGTTGGATTGCTGAACTTTGGGTTCCAACGAAGTATGAGTCCAGATGTGCAATTCTCTTTTTCAACCGCTGTTGTCTCAGCACAATCTTATTGTTATGTACTATAAAAGTTTGGGTTGTTTGATCTGGTTGAAATCCTTGTCTAGTAACTAGTATTTATCTCTATAAATATGGGTACCTACATTTTTTAAAATCTTCCATTAAATGAAGAATTGTGAACCTCAAATAATGAGGTGGTGAGAGAGGAAAAAGAAAAAGAGAAAATTCTCCATGGGAAAAACATCTGCTCAAATTCTGTTCTTCAACACTCCTTTTGTCTTATGTAGTCCCAGTTTAGAAAGCCAGTTAGCTGCTGTAACGAAAAGACTGCAGAATAACAGAACTGTGTAGTTTGGAAGTGACATCTCAAGTTCATCTAATCCAAACTCCCAGCTCAAGCAGTGTAATCTAAGGCAGGTAACCCATTTGTGATCTTGCATCTCCCCAAATGAAGACTGGACACCCTCTCTGGGCAACCTATCCCAAGGTTTTCCAGCCCTCACAGTGAAGAAGAATTTTCTTGTGTTCAGACAGGATTCATTTGTTTCATTGCCTGCCTGTCACAGGGCACCATTGAGAAGAGTTTGTCTCCCTCTTCTTCATTTCTGCCTATCAGGTAGAATATACACCTTGATGAGATCCCCCCTAAACGTTATTTCTCCAGGGTGAATAGTCCCAGCTCTCCCAGCCTCTACTCATATGAAAAATGCTCCAGGCCTTTATTCATCTTTGTGGCCCTGCAAAGGACTCTCTTTGCTCTCAGAAGCTGATAACTGGATGCAATACTTGAGGTGTGGTTTCACCAGCGCTGAGAACAGAGGAATGATCACGTCACTGGTGACCTGCTGGCAGAATTCTTTCTAAAGAAGCTTAGGATTCTGTTGGCCTACTTTGTGGCAATGGCTTTTGGCCAACTTGGAGTTCATCAGGAGCCCAAGATGCATTTCTTCAAAGCCGCTTTCCATCCATCAGCCCCAGAATGTACTGGTGCATGGGGCTGTTCCTCCTCACGTGCATGTTTCAGGAGATGCTCCTTTGTAAATTTGTTATGATTACTCCCAGTTACACTCTTGTCCTTCATGTGTTTACAAATTATTTCCAGGCTTAGTTACTTCTTCACTTTCCTAGGAATTGAGGTGAGCAGGACGAGGTAATAGTTCCTCAGGTCTTCCTTCTCGCCCTTTAGAACAAGAATTACATTTGCTTTTCTCCAGTCTTCAGGTGCCTCTCCCAGATCCTGTGACCTTCCAAAGATATCTGGCAGCAGCCTTGAAATGAAATTAGGCAGCTGCCTCAGCATTCACTGGTGCAGTCATTCAGGACTCAAAGATTTATCTGTGCCCAGCTCATTTCTGTGCTCCCTAACCTGGTCATTCTCCACCTAGGGTCTTTCTTGCTCCAGATTTTTCTCGTCCTTCACATCTCTTGCCAGACTCAACTCCAGGTCAGCCTTGGCTTTTCACAACCCTCTCTGGAAGATCAGACAGCAACTCTGTGTTCCTCCTGGGTTACCTGCCCCCACTTCTACCTCTCGTACACTTGTTTTTTCTGTTCATTTAGGATCTCCTTGTTCATCCATGCTGGCTTTCTACTTCCTTTGTTTGATTTTCTACTTATTGGGGCGGACCATATCAAACATTGGAACAGGCTGCCCAGTGAGGTGGTTGAGTAACTGTCTCTGAAGTGCTTGAGTAACTGTCTCTGGAGGTATTTAAAAGACATGTAGATGTGGCTCTTAAGGACATGGTTTATTGGTGGAGTTGGCAGTGCTGAATTAATGGTTGGACTTGATGATCTTAGAGCTTCTTTTCAACCTATAATTTACAAATATATCAAGTTTTGCAAGTGCAGATGGAGCTCTGAAACTGAATCTCAAATGGGACCATCAATAATGGGTGTCCATTATTCCTAGTGAGCTTTTTCCTTGCCCACAAATTTCCCAAGAATCTACTTTTCTAGGCAAGCTGCTTCCTGTATTAGTATTGATACACTTTTTTGTGTGGATAGTTTCCCTGAGTTCATCACATAAGCTGTCTGTTGTTTGATTTAATTGGAAGTGTTTGAGACAAGCAGGGGACCAGAGAGACTAGTTGGCACTATACACATAATTGCTACTGCTGTAGTGCCACATGCATTTGAAGTGCTATAAATTGGCAGCGATAATAACACAAAGTGATAATGAAGAACTTGGTGAACATTCGCCAAGTCACAGCACATCTCCAATCCAGCTGAATGGATTTTAGAGGCCGCATTCAGATGAGAGTATCAACAAATCCCAAGTGTCTTCTATATATGCTTTAATTCACTCAACCAGAGTAGAGCTTTCGTGTGTAATTGTGATGCACCTATTTTTAAAAAGGCTATAAATAGAACAGGGGATAGTGGAGACTTCTTTAATGCACTCAACAAAAGATATATGAAAGATAAAACACTTGGAAAAAATTGATAAAGGATGAAGCTGACTTTGGTCTCAAAGAGTAAAACTCTGCGAGACTGGTGAAATCTCCCATGCTTTTCATGATAGCAGAGCAATTAAAATGAGTTTTGATGATATTGCATCCAAGTCTGCTAAAAATCCTAAATAAACAGACTTAGAAAAGAGCCTATTTTGCATTCATTTGCAAGTCTTACTTTATCATTGGTCTAGTAATATTTGAGAAAACATAGACTTTATCATGAGACTGTGCCATTAAGTCTACAAGTATATGAGTAAATGAGCCAGAAATGTAATTAATTTTCTCCTGAAAAACAAATTATCAGGAAGCACTTTTAGAGACAGACCACTCAGAAAAACAGAGCTCTTAATGTGTGGTCATAAAAGTGTTGCCAGAGTCATAGTATTTGTAAGCAGTGTGTCTGCATGGCTTTTTTTCTTCTTTTGATTTCTCATAATGCACCAAAAATTCATCCTATTTGTCTGAAATTTTCTAGGTCTTAAACAAGTGTTCATGAAGGTTTCAACTGATCTCACTTATTATCAAAAGTTACCTCCCACAGTGGTATTTCTTGGAAAGACCCTGTCTACAAGATTTGAATAAGTATCATTGTTCCTGGGTTAGAGAACAGAGCTGGGACATGACACCACTGAGCTGAGGAAGGGAACTCTTTACAGTCTTCCACTACCCAAGGATGTGGTGACGATGACATAAGATGGCAATATTTACAGATGCAGAAAAACTCATATACACTGAAGGGATGACTAACATAAGTGACATAGTGCAGCAGCAGAAATCCCAAATGGGTATAAGTAAAATGTCTTTTCAAAACTAAATGAGTGGCTGGAACATGCTTCTTGGAGAAGATGTAGAATTCCCATCCCTGAAGATTTTCAAAACTGCCCTGGACAAGGCCATGGGGAACCTGATCTAGTTTGAAATCAGCCTTGCTTTGGGCAGCAGGTTGAACTTGTCAAGATCTGGAGAGCTCTTCCATCCAAAATTATTCTATGCGTTTATCTTAATGTTCAGTGAATACTACTTAATCACAGTGCAAAAGACCTCACATGATTGTGGGCCATATGCAAACCCCCGAATCTAAGCTCTTTAACCCCAACCTAAAGGAACAGAAAAAAGTAAGAATTCTTTCTAATTTAGTGGATGACCACCTACATTTAATCACATGGTTTGTCTTATGGTTTCTCTACCATACCACAGAAGAAACCACGATTGAGGACAAGGAAAATACCATACTCTTATAGAATGGTTAGGGTTGGAAGGGACCTTAATGGTCACTGAGTTCCAATGGGCAGGGACACCTTCTACTAGACCAGGCTGCTCAAAGCACCATTCAACCTGGACTTGCACTCTTCCAGGAATGAGGCTTCTCTGGGCAACCTGTTCCAGTGCCTTTGAGTAAGGAATTTCTTCCTAACATCTAACCTAAACCTGCCCTTTTTCACTATCTACAGTTATTACCATAACCCACATCCCAAATGACCTCTTGCTCTCCTAGCACGTGCAAAATCAGAGGCAGAAACAAAGAAGCTTCTTTTCGGCTGAGCAAAGCACTGGTTGATTAGAGCCTGGTGAAGAAGTAAAAGGAAAGCTGTTCTAAGGCAAACCATCTCAAACGATCAGGAATCACAAAGAACTTAAACAGTTCAAAACAGCATTGATCAATAATCTGTAGTTTATACATGCAAAAATATAGTAGTGAGATTTATTTCATTAGCTGATAGCAAAGCGCATAGTAAAACAACAAACAACAGTTATTTATTTTTAGTTTGCTTTTGCATGTTTAGTTCATTGCCATTTTTTGCTATTCCTGCCTGTGACATGGCTGTGTATCTTGTGATGGGCTGAGCCAAATGTTGTGACAGTGCATATGGGAATGATCATAGAATCATAATATGGCCTGGGTTGGAAGGAACCTCAAAGATTATCTCGTTCCAAGCCATGGACAGGGATACCTTTCACTAGGCAAGGTTACTCAGAGCCTTGAACACTTCCAGGGATGTGGCATCCACAGCTTTGAGAGGCAACCTGCTCCAGTGCCTCGCCAGCCTTGCAGTAAAGAATTTCTTCCTTATATCTAATAAAAACCTGCCCTCTGCCCTATCAAAGTCATTCCCCCTTGTCCTGTCACTACATGCCCCTGTAAAAAGTCTCTTTCCATCTTTCTTGTAGGTCTCTTCAGGTACTGGAAGGTCACAATAAGATCACCCCAAAGTTTCCAAGCTGAACAATCCCAACCCTCTCGGCCAACTTGGTGGCCCTCCTCCTTACTTCAACAGGTCGATGCTGATAACCCCAGATCTGGGCAATACTCCTGGCGAGGTCTCATCAGAGCAGAGTGGAGGGACAGAATAACCTCCTTTGACTTTCTGTCCCTCTGCTTTCAATGCAACCCAGGATATGTTTGGCTTTCTGGGCTGCACACGGGCACTGCTGGCTGATGTCCAGATGATGAACAGTTCTTTCTCAGATCAGAGAGGATCTGTGGTCTTCCCAACCTCTTGGAGGAAGAAAAAGACTTTTCCTCCATATAAAGATGAATACTCAACTGTCTCGAATGGATAACCCTTGGCTGGATGGGAACTAGTGGTGTTGGTTATATAAATATATACTGTGCTAATAATTCTGTAACATGTCTCTTAATATCTTTGTTGAGACAGAAATTCTAGTAATCTTTCAACTTAATTTCAGTTTTTTTTTTATTCAAGCATTTTTCTTAGCTGTCCCATTTGGTCACATCAGAGCTAAATAGGATTTGAGGGGGGATTTCAAATAAGCATAAACAATTCTTTAAAGAAAAGCTTTCCCATTATCAAAAGTTTTCTTACAGAATCTTGAAAGATACTTTTATAAATTTATAAAGAAATATATGAAGAATAAAGGAGGTAATTGTCTTAACAGCATTTTGAGAAATAACTCTTGTCTCTCTGAGTTTGGAAATGATCACATTTCCATTTCTTTCCAACAATGAATTCTACTGAATATTTGCAAGCACAAACTTCAAATTCCAGTAGCTACTGTTTATCCATTTTCAAGAAGAACAAAAAAATTTATAGAAAGTTAAGCAAACCATTAAGACATTATTAAGTAACACTTTTAACATACCTTCATAACACTTGCATACTTGTATTTACAAAGCTCAGGAATCTCAAGACTTTGTCTCTTGTGGCTTGTTCTTGGCTGGCAGAACACAAAAACTTGACATTAATTTGATTGGATTGGACACCACATTTTATGAAATACATGATTCAAAGTTAAGTAGTAATTTCCTATTCCCAGTCGCAAAAGCTACAAAAGTTTTCAGCGCACCTTCTTAACACAGGCAGGTTTGTAATTATTTGATTGTGTATGATCAAAGTTTCTATTTTTGTCACCTATACTATAACCTATACTTCTACCAGTTTATATTGTGCCTATATTATATTCCACCATACCTATACAAGAGAGCTTTGGACTGTCAGTTTGCTGCCTAGCTGTTTAGTGTACAGTTCTTTGGGAAATGCCAAATTATTCAAGCCTTTAAGTGATCTGTTCTTTTTCAATAAGGTAAGTCTTGGGTAAACCTATTGCTTAACATATGTTTAACAAGGGATGAGGAGTATTCTATAACATAGTTACACAAATTGGACTGTTAAAAAAACAAAGCAAAGCAAGCATATCAAGAAATATTGGCATCATGATCAGTAATTACACCTTCTACTTGTATCTTAATTGCAGGATGACGCATTACCTGTACATAACAATGACACAAGTTGCCTAAAACTTCATAAATTAATTCTCAATTATTTGGTAATACCTTTGCATTTTAAGTACAAAGTGCTATGCGATATTTTAATGTTACACAAGTTTAACTTTTCTTTAGCAATTAAACATTTCTATATGGTATAATTTATAGCACATAAATGTTGATAATTTTGTTAGCTTTTAACGTATTTTCTTAGCAATTCCAAGCAGAAAATTCCTTATATTTAGAGGCTAAAATGGTGAATTTTTATCAATTTTGCAATTGCTTTTTTAATATATATTTATGTAAAACTGGTTTATATTTTCCTGTTACCTGAAACATAATGCTTGTCACAAGCTACATACAGACTATGAATTCTTTTTTATTTTTTGTTCCTTTTTTGCTTCTTTCACATAAATGTGTGCCATACTTTTGTGGTATGTTTTATTTTATAAATGAAAGATAGAATGCTGATTTTCTATCCCAGAAAACATAAACCCCTTTGTATATAAACTCTGCTTGTATAAATTACAAGCCAGTTAGATATGGGATCCTAGTTATTTGGAGCAATAATTTTAGCAATCATGTTATGGGCACTTAAATATCTGGTAACTTCATGTTATGTGTCAGGTAGAGAGTACAGAAGAGTTTTCTCTGCCCTCAAACAGTTCCAGGACAAGCAGAAGAACTGGAAAAGCTCCCAGAGCAGTGCTTGTGCTAGAAGGATGAGAGGGCAATGCAGCTGGGCAGTCATATCCATATTTCAACCTTCCTCATCTGCATCTGCATTTGCTGTTCTTTGTCTAGGCTTGTGAGTGCTCTGCCCTGATCCTTTCACTTCTTCTTTCCTAGAGAGACTCTAACAGCATTTTGCACTATTCTCTATCCAGAAGCAGTTTTGATGCATTCTTATCTGGTGCAAGTCTTAAGAGCTCTCCAGAAGCCAGTGTCGGCTCCATATATTTATGCCTTTCACTGGTCATCTTTATTATGGAAATACAGCTGGAACATTGTGACGGTGCTTTTATGGGTTTATACATTTATAAGGGTTTGATATATAGTTTTGTTAACTTTCATATATACTCTTTGTAAATAGATTGTTCTAGTCTCTCCCCCCCTTTCCCATTTGGTTACTCCTGACAATGTTATCCCTGCCCTCAGTTGTATCCCCTCCTCGGACCCCTCCTCCCTTATTCCATATTTGTATCCCAACTCCCCCCTTCTTCTGGTCCTTTCCCTATCAATCTAAAGTTACTCGGTCCTGGATAGGGTTGAGTAGAAGGCCTCTGGCTTCTGCCCCTGTCTGTTACCTCCAGATCTCACCTTCCCTTGTCCCTAATTGGTCATTTACTTTTCCCCACCCCTCAATTACACCCCCTAGAAAAGGTCGAGCCCGAGGGTCCTAGGTGCTCTCTGCAGTAGGCTCCCATTGGGACCAAACCCCCAATAAACTGAACTCTGTTCTACCTACTCAGAGAGACATTTTCTGCTTCCTTTAGCAAGCAGTGGCTACAGGTCCTTCATCCTGGAGTGCTGTTTAGGTAAAGGGCGAACTGACCACACTCAAGAAGCCTCTTGCGAGGTGTGTGGCAGGGCGTACCACCTAACTAGTGGCTCCAGAGTCGCCGGAGTGCCCGAGCTCTAAAGTGGAGAGACATTTGGTGCTCTGGTGCCCAGACATCTGCCCCGAGGCCCTCAAAGGTGGCTGTGAGCTGGCCTGGGCTAAAGCAGCACAGTAGCAGAACATTGATTTCTTCTGTTTAGCAATGTAGCAAGATGACTCCTTCAAATCAGGAGTCATATAGAGCTATACATAATATAAAAACAGAGTAAGTCAGTAACTATTTTGCTGGTAAAAAATTTGTTTCATTTATGTGAAAGCCAAGCAGAATCAGCTGTGACAACATGCTAATTTTCAGCTGTGCTGTACTTTCCAAGAAAGGGTTCCCCAACCTTTCAGATCCACAGCTTACAGGAATAGTTTCCCAGGAGATTGCTGTAGTATTGGCAGTCTGCTGCTCCTGCAAATGTTGGGAGACAAAGATCCTTGGAGATCTGGAGATCTCTGGAAACATTAAAGTCCTGAGAGCTTTGTTTGCACTAAGGGCTCCAGCATTTTAATTCCTTTGTGAAGTTTAAATGCTACTCTTGAACAATCTTTCCCACAGAGAGGAAATTCTTACTGATGAACAGGGTTAGTGGTAACAAGTAATTCATACCCCATCTGAACACTCCAGACTGCAGCACCAGTGAAGCACTGGAAGTGGGGCTTATTCTTCCCAGAAAAGTTGGTACATTCACACAACTCTGCAGGGGATGCAGGCTGGGATTCAGGAAGCCAGACTAGCCTAACTAGACCAGCCTCATACTTTGCAAGAGATAACAAATTCTGCTTTCACAAAAGGAGCAATACCACATTGCCACAACTAACTTTATGTCTGGGTGAGGTGCTTTCTTTGGGCCTGGTTTAGACATCTCTATGATATTGCAGCAGCGGTCCTGATGCAGTCACAGAATTTCTCTGAAGAAGACTAGTCTGACCAGTTAATGAGAGTCAAACTAGTATCTGCCTGCTCTGTCTTTACAAGGTGAATTGGCTTAGGAAGTTTTCCTATTAGGACCTGTTTGTGTTTTTGAGGTTCCTCAAGGCTTTGCTAATCCAGACCAATGCAGAGCAGCTCTGCAGCATGAATTGGGAAGGATTCACAGAATAAACACACAAGGCACTTAGACACAAGGCCAGTTCTTCCTAAGTCTTTGGCATTCCTTGGTTTGATTTCAAAGTTAGGAACTAGGGCAGTGTTACAGCTCTCTACTTTGCACTGTCCTGGGACATCTACATCTACACTGCAAAAATCTACAGTCACTAGTAGGCACTTTATGCCACTGAAAAAATTACCACCTCCCTTTAATGCTGCCAGGGGAAAACTGGAAAAAAATCATTCTTTAATTTTGTAATTAGGAGATACCGAGGATCAATCATTTGTCATATTTGGTAGAAAGCAGAGGTGTTATCTCAATATATAAGGTGTGTGTATCTTGCTCTAACTGACTACCTAAGGCTTGGTTTGGGTTTGATGATGAAATTTCTGTAATGTGTTTTTAATCTTTAATTTAAGTCATCTATAAAATATCCATCGTGATATTCTTTTCCCCAGGTAATACATATGAAACAAGAAATCTGGATTCTGGGTGCCTCATCTGACAGGATTTCAATGACAAATTACCCCAGTTAACTAAGAAAGAGGAAAGAAAGAGGGGAAAATGATCTTAATACTAACTGCTTTTATGAAGAGACAGAGATACAAATAACAAATACAAATATGATATAAATACAAAAATTAGGTATTATTAAAACAAATATCCAGATATAAGTATGAAAAGAGATATAACTTATTCCAAGCATGGTTTATTTAGATGTGTTTCCATGCAGGACTTTTTTCAATGGTAGTTTATCTTGCAATTTGAAGATAATAAAAAATTCAATTCCCTACTGCCATGGGCATTATTATTTTATCTTAATTCAGAGAAAGATTATTCTATTGCATTAAAACTTTTCTTCAACCAAGAGAAAGCAGTATTTGAATCTGCAATTAGAACAGTGTTCCTATAACTGGGTCATGATGTTATTTAAGAAACAAACAAAAACTATTAATTCAAGTAATTTACTCTTTCATTTCAAGAAGGATTATAATTTTGTCTTTCAAGTAAGTTAGTAATGTGTTATTAGTATTCAATATCAATCAGTTAGTATCCAATATAAGTCACAATGCTACAATTGATTCAATATGTATTTCTCAGTTACTTGGTTAACATAAAAATCAAAAAAACCCTCTGACTTTACTTCAAAAACCAATCAGCCCTTTTGCATGTCATTTACCTTTGAACAGATAAGAAGCTTACAAAAGTAAAATTACAGTTTTTACTGGAAAATTAATCTCCACTGAGCTGATTTGCCCCTCCTCAAACTACAGCAACATTTTCAAATATTCCTTTTTCCTATGGCCAATATTTCACTTGTCAATTTCAATCCTTAGATGAATAAATCAAAAGCTCTTATTTCTTGAAATATTGAAAAAGCAAGAAGCTAAAGGTAATATTGCAATTCTTATGTAAAGTAAGAATAATAGATTTGTGTAAGGGAGAGAGACATAGGACTAGATTGCTTGTGCCCATGACAAACCAGGTTGGCTGAAGCTCGTACATGAAGACCTGTAAGTCCTTAATACAGAGCAGGAGCAACACCATTTGGTACCCAGCTGCACAGCAGGACCTGGAGAAACTCCTGTTCTGCATTCAGTGGCTTAGAAATTGGTAGCTGCAGTATTTACTTAGTCAAGTGCCTATCAGCTCCAGACACCTTCTGCTGTTTGCTGTGCCCAAGCTCTTCTGTCAGGCACAGACACATAGTTTCACTGGTATGAACCCCTTTAACCTACAGAATACATATTGGAATGGTCTTACGACACCTTTAATCTCACTGTGGTCTGATCTAGATAGTCAAAAAAACACCATGTACGCAGGTTTGAGCCAACTGGATCGACTGTGCAGGGAAGACACCACTATGTGTGACTATGAGTGTAAGATTAGTGTAATGATGTGTGTCAGGTGTGATAGAATCTAAATATGTCCATCCACAGTATCTGCTCTTTCAAACTGTGTCTTAAATTGCTGCAGTGTCCTGGGTCGGTGCTGGTCCTGTTCTTGCCCTGGCTGGCTCTAGGAGCACCGGCCAGATGCACCGCAGCAGAAGAGTGGGGCGGCACCCAGTACAAAGCTCCTTTTTCCAAGGAGTCCAACTAGGTGTCGCCTCAAGGTAAGCGGGCTTAATTTAACCTTGCTTGACCTTGCCAGGACATGTAGCTTACAGCGGGCAAAGAGATATAGGGGACTATTAGTGGTTGGAGCAATTTGGGTTTATTTGCTTACTGCAGCCAGCATGGCTACAGAAGCTCCTAACCTCAAGGAAGACAACCAGTAAAAGCCGCAGGAACTTCCTGTACACAAACTTATAAAGGGGGTTGAATCTATGGGAGGGGAAAGGGAATAACCAATGGGAGAGAGGGGTAGGAGTGGTTCAGGGAAGGGGTTATGCCCCTAGAAGCCAGAGGCCTGCTATTCAACCCAATAGCCAGCCGTTTAACTTGGAATGTGTTGGGGGTAGGAGGGGTTGGGGTTACATATTTGGGGTTAGGTGGGAGGGGTAAGAATAGGAGATACATTTGAGGGGAGTATACAAACTTTGGGATAAACCAACTGAGCATGGAACAGGGGTAACAGAACAATCCAATATTTTGGTAACAGAACCATATATTATAGAACTATATAATATAGAAATAAACTCAGAACATGTGCCGCTACATTAAATAGCTTATATTTTAACTACACTGGAATACTCAACACTTCTGACAGGATCAGCAGTGTTACCACAGACACACATCCATACAAATGAAAAAAAACAAACTCTGGGTCTGAGTCAAAGAGCAGAGCATTAGAGAGGCTATGTGGAGCTTCTCAAGAGTTATGTCTTGGTGTGCATCATTCTACCTTCAACATCTGAGTAAAATTGACCTGTTCTCCTTTCACGGGTCATGACAGATCACAGAATCATAGAATATCAGGTTGGAAGGGACCTCAGGGATCATCTAGTCCAACCTTTCTTGGCAAATCATAGTCTAGACAAGATGGCCCAGCTGAATCTGAAAAGCATCCTATACAGGAATGTTGCTCAGTGCAAACATTAGCTGTACTTCTGAATATGTTCCGATTTAGTTTTGGTGTTGGATTTTGATTGTTAGGTTGGTTGTTGTTGTCATCTTTTTTCCACTTTTTGGTTTTGTTTGTTTGTGTTTTGTTTGTTTGGTCTTTTTTGGTTTGGTTTTTTTTTTTGTCTGGGTTCAAAATACTTTGTTCTAGAGGTACTGTTGTCATCTCAGCCACCAGAGTCCCTGACAGTCCCAGGGTGGTGAATGAGTGAAGGCTGGTTGAGCCCTGGTCAAAAACTCTCTTTATCTCCATAGAGTTCTTTCTCCCCACTGAATATCTACTCTGTGATGAATCCCAAGCTGGTTAGATGTCTGTCTGACCTAGTGTGGTTGTTCTTACATTGTTATGGAGTGTGAGCAGAACTGACAAGCAACTCTCCACACCTGGCTGTAGACCAGTAATACTCTTCTATGAAAAGAGTTTTAATTCCTGATGTAATGAAATGGGACAAAGTAACAGCTCTTTACAGTTCAACTTTTTGTTCTCTCTTTTACATCATTAACAATTCACAGATGCACTGAAAGCTTGCCTAGGAAATTACAAAGGACCACCATTCCCTACTCACAAGCACAGGAAACAGAAGTGCATAAACAGAAATACATGCTTGGAGTGAAAATCCAGTTCTACCAAGATTTAGCATTCTACTGGATGTGAATAAGATTTCACATTTATTTCTCAATCATTCTGATGAGTCTTTTGTCTAGACTGAACATTCATAGGTACACTTTGAAACACAGTCATAATTTTCCCAAAAAAGAGAATAGTCATTGAATTTAAAAGTTAGTTCATAGAAGTCATTATTTTCCCTGCCTTCACCCTGTGCCTGAAAAAATGACTCATGACATTTATATCTCAAGACTAGAGTTGCATCAGAACCATTCTTTTGAAATATGAATTTAGACACCAGAAGTGCTCTTCGGTTCCAGACTAGACACTGTATTTCATTCATCATTTAAGTAGAGTTTTCAATCTACAGGTTTCATTTTGGATTTTTTTAATATAAAAAAGAACCAAACAAAATCTATACTTTACTCAAGAAGTAACTGAAGGAAAAAAAATTACATTTCTCAGAGAGTGGTAGGGCACTAGAACAGGTTTCCCAGAGAAGCTGTGAATGCCCCATCCTTGGAAATGTCCAAGGCCAGGTTGGATGGGGATTTGGGCAACCCCGTCTAGTGGAAGGTGTCCCTGCCCATGGCAGGGGGGGTTGAAATTAGATGATCTTTAAGATCCCTTTCAACCCAAGCCATTCTATGATGACTATTCTACTTCTGCTCAAAGCTACAGCTTCTTCACTTAAAATAAGAGCAACGTCAAAAAAAAAAATCTAAATCATAACTACGTATTTAAGCTTTGTACAATTGCTCAAGGCTCAGTAATGCACAATATTTGGAGGAATTCGACTATAATTGAAGCCCCCTGGTTTTTTTAACCTCTGTGTGTGTGTCTTTGTATTACAAAATTCTGCACCTCTAGAGCTGAGCAGACACCATGTACCACCTAATTTACCATTTTGCTTCAGAGGTTTGATTTACTGAGAAGTAAGCTTAAAGCAAATAAAATTACTTTCCCCTCCTGGCATTTGGCAGTCATACAGAAATGCAACAGAAGAGAAGAGTACCTAGAGACACTTGCTTCTCAGATTTGTGTTCAGAAAGAATAGCAAACATTTAAATTCAAAATGAACTGTCTGTGACAACCCCTAAGCAGTGCCTCATTTCAGTAAGTGCAAACCTGGGAGTGAAACTGAAACTGTACATAACTGTCAATTAAAATAATCTAATACAGACTTTTCTGCCTTTGGGAGGAGGGTGGGCACAGATTTTCTGGAAGCTCACTCTTTTTCATTTCCTTAACCTAAATTTTACAGTTCATAAGAACTGAATCACACCTGTAGCCAACATATATTGCACACCTCATGGGAGAAAAGGCACTGGAAAAGGCACTATCATTGTGGATCACCTCTCAGCAGTTCATATCCACAATTGGTATAAGATAATGTAACTTCACATCAAAATTAATTCTAAAAAAATTTCTATGAAAAGAATGATTTCATATCAGAAATGGGGTATTAACCATTCCCCTTTTGGGAAATCTAAAATACTGTATCTTGGACAGTTGCATTCAGAAATTAAATCCAGAGTGTCTGTCAGTTCACTCAGACAAGAAATAAACAGGGCAATGGCAGCATAGTCAAGGTAAGTAGAAACACATGGAAATTCCTGCTTGCCCAAGCAATATATATTTGTGTATACACTATATATTGGCTGGCTACACCTTTGGATTTACAGGATTTAAATCAGATCGTTATTTGGTCCTCAGAGTATTCTGCAGGCAGTTCTGGGAAAATGTCCAGAAGAATTCAGTCAATAACCACGAAGACTCTGGCATTTTATAAGGTATAAGTTGCTCACTGAAAAAAATATGTATTGTTAGGCAGTAAAATTACAGTTATATTCTTTATTGAATTTGGAGGTATGCTGCAAGCTGTAAAAAATACCCAGCTAATAGAACATTGTGTATATCTACTGAATCTGGAATATACCCCTGGGATAGCAGCTCTTGATGCTGCCAGAGTACTTTCCACATGCAATGAACTACAGTTGCATGTGTGTGAATACCAAGTGTGTTTTAAGCCCTTCCATTTTATTGCTACTATTTTGTAAGCCATTTTGTGAACTGGATGAGTATATGGTTATTTAAAAATGTAAAAACCTGAAAGTTATTTTAAATACTGTTTTATCTAACATTCAGGTGTTAATCTAGGGTTAAAATAAGTAGCAGTTCAAGCTCTGCTTGCCTTCATATCCTGGTTTCACCTGGGATAAAATTAGTTTTCTTTTTAGTAGAACAGTGCTATGTTTTGAATTCAGTAGAGAATAATGTTGATAACACAGTGATATTTTGGCCGTTGCTCAGTAGTGTTTGTCCTAAGGCAGGGACTTCTCGTGTTCTGCCAGTGAGGAGCTGCTCAAGGAGTCAGGAGGTAGCATGGCTGGGACAACTGACTCAAACTGGCCAAAGGGATATTCCACACCACAGAGCATCATACTCAGTGTAAACTGGGAGGATTTGGATGGGAAGGACTGATCATTGCTGGGAGATAGCTTGCATATCAGTCATGGGTGGTGAGCAGTAGTGTTGTGCATCACCTTTTTTTCTTGGGTTTTGTTTCTCTCCTTTTCCTTACAATTACTATTACTGTTATTATCTTTAGTACTATTATCATGTTTTATTTTGTTTCAATTATTAAACTGTTCTTAACTCACAAGTTTTCACTTTTTTCTGATTGTCCTCCCCAAACCAGCATCTGCATGGTACTTAGTTGTCACTGGGGTTAAACCACAATACTTCAGTGTGCAGAGTCCCACTACAGTCGAAGTCTGGTTGCAGAATTGGACCACAGCAGTGAGAATGCCTTTCCGTGTTTGTCTTTTGAACAAATCATGGATTTGGCAGGAACAGATCTGCTTAATGAGAGCCACTCCAAGGCATGGCTATGACTATACCATCAACCCTGAGATCTCAGCTGTAGCTCTTTCTTCCAGGTATTCCTTTCAAGATGAAGAAGACATGTTTATGGTCGTTGATCTCTTACTCGGAGGTGACCTTCGTTACCATTTGCAGCAGAATGTCCACTTTAATGAAGGAACTGTTAAATTGTACATTTGTGAGCTGGCACTTTCCTTGGATTATTTGCAGAGGTACCATATTATTCACAGGTGAGTGAATTTCATTTGAATGATGGGTTTGGGATATTATCACATATGTGATTACCTGATTCCAGAAATTCAAAACCTATGAAAAGTTTTCATTGCTATCCAAGGGTGGAATTTGGCTCTGAAAAGTTTTAAGTGTTTTCTTTCTGTCCACAGCCTTATGGATAAAGTAGCCTTGAATCTTTCTCATAATTCTCGTAATCCTTCTCATAATACCCTTGTTCTACCCTTGTTTCTTGTTCTGATCTCATACTATGATATATGTTTTTAACTATGGTCTTTAAACACTAAATACAACCCTTAACAGCATCCTGGCTGCTTTTAATTTATTTTTAATTATCCAGTGCCCCAGTGTTCCTGAACACAAGAACGGTGTAATCCACACAAGAACTTCACACAACAGCATCAGAGAATGGTCCTAGAATGAAAGGCTGAGACAGCAGTCATGCACAGTGAGGAGACATCTAACCATTATTTTATCACTGCAAACACACCATCTCGTTCAGAGATGTGTTCAGTGACGTGCTCAGTGTTTATTATTTGTAGTAGCACACCTCAGCAATATCGTTGTTATCAAGTGCTTCCAGTCAGCATTCACACACTAACCTACAAAACTGTATTAGATCTTCCATTTTAAAATGGCAGCAAAAGGTTAAAAAAGGTTAGTGAGTCAGAGAGTCATTGAGAGAGTCCCCTCCTAAATTTTGTCTGGGCTACAAAGATAGTCGAATAATTCATCTGACTTCATAGATTTTCATATTGGAGTATTATGAAGAGCCGAATACATGGTGTGTGAACCAGGAACTTTACTCCTCCTCCATTTACAGATGTTTATGAAATGTGTTCAGGTTTCCATTACTGTTGCATCCAGCAACAAGATGGAATGGGTGTTTCTAGATTAACCTGTGGCCCTGTGAGTTTGCTACAAAAGGAAGTGGTAATGAAGGGAACAAGAATTTTCAGGCATGTATGAATGGATGCAGAAGCATATAGATCGGTACTATGCCATTCCTCCTCAAGATGCCTTGCAATACTTCTGTTTCCTGATGTGGTTAGTGGGGTGTACTTTGAATGTGGCAATCATTTCAGCAGTAGAACTATTGTTACTACAGGGACAAATTTAGCCGTAACTAGGTGTAAAAAACACTACTGTTCTGGTGTATTTATGAAACTTGTCATTTTTATTAGTCACATCCATGTATATAAAATCCACACTTGTCATGCACAGTCCTTCAATAGTGGATATTATGGCACAATAATGAATTTTGCACTGTGTCTCACAGCTCTGTTGTAAATGTTTGCATTTGCACAGATATTCAGCTGGAATTATAAAAACTTTAAAAAGAAAAGCTAAAATTCCAAGCTATTATTTGAAGACTATTCTGGGTGAATTCTTCACTAATCAACAGCTAACTTAATACCGAAATTATTGGTCACAGGTAATACCTACATCCCAAAAACTTATTATCTCACAGCCCTGCTGTAACTATATTTTATCCACATTTCTTACATGAAAAAAAATAATTCTTTGAAAGCTGGATGAACAGTGTTTATTATAGACCCTTGGATCCCAGTATGCATAGAAAGGCTTCTGACAATACACATGGTCTCACACATTCTCAAATGTTGGATCAAATCGGGCATTCTGCCATTTCAAGACAGTATGTCTAAACATGTTCTTTCCAGAGCTGCTTGTATAATACCAGTGAATGATGTGTCGGACAAAATTTTTCCCATCAAAGGCCGAATAGACTTATTTCAACCACGAGTAACTCAACCTCCTCCTTTCAAAATGTTGCTGTTCATACATTTCAATAAAACCACCTGCTTCCTCACCAAAGTAAGCCGCCCGTTTCCATTCAGCCAGCTCTTCCGGTGGTAGCTCCAGTGTTGTCTCTTCCAGGATGCTCTTGCAGCTAGAGCCTTGGCTCGGAGCACTGCTGGCCCTGTAGTGCTGTGCCTGCTGCCCCGACAAATTGCTTGTGTTGAAAAAATCATATTTTCTCTTTCTAAGGAGGCAAGTGTTAACTGCATTGCCCTTACAACTTTTCATCATCTTTTGGCTCCATTGGTTTTCATCTGCTTAGAAAGGAGGCTGGATGTGGCAGATGTCTGGAAAGGAAACTGGAGTAACCTTCCAGCACAATTTTAGGATACTGGACTAGCTGTTTGCTCTGTGTGCCCAGGACACTTTTATTTCAGTGAGGATTTTCAGTACAAAACCGTTTATGTGTGTATGTGTATCTATATAAGCATACATTAGAGTTTTTGTTTGAAGCACAATAGGACTGGAATCAGTCAGGCATGGCAGCTCTCTGCTGGGTGGCTACTCTGATCACCACTCTCTTTTCTATTCCTGCAAATTCTGTTTCCATTGGAGAGTAGCACCAGGAACTATTCCAGCTCTGAGTAACTCATCAGCAGTGCAGGGTGAGCAAAAGCTAATGGAAAATGGTGACAAATTGAGCATTGCGTTTTCCTCTGCCAGACAATCCACTGGAGACTAAGGGTGTCTTGCTGCTACCAGCTAGACAAGAGGTACTCTTTGTTCAGCACTGGACTTGCTTGTTCATTACATTGAGCCTTAGAAGGTGTCTAGCAGTCTGGTGAAATAAGAAAATATGTCTAAATGATTAGACACTTCTTTAAATTGGGTCTTCCCAGTCTCACTTGTAACACTATACAGTAAAAGAACAAACTTTACTTAAAAATGTTCCTTTCATAACCTTGTTCATTTAGCATGTGATCAGTAAATTACTTTGAAAATTACTTGAAAATGGAAAATTTGCCCCTTGTTGATTTTCAGAGGTGTCACAGGCAGAATAGTGACCACCTGAGATTTAGCTGGACATACTAAATAAAACACAGTTCCTTACAGATTTCTGCTCATAGTGGTAGTTTTTTCTTGCTGGCAGGTGTATGCGGATGAAAAAAAAAATGTAATAGGGTCTGAAGTGCATGAAAAAATAGCCATAATATGACTACTATTCATAAGCAGTACCAAAGATCATGACAGATCAAAAGGCTTGTCCATTAATTTTCTTAGTTGGCCTCTTCTCTTCCATGGGGTTGTAGTATGTTCTTTAAACAAGTGCGAGCCCACGTTGCTTCCAAGGACAAATTGCAGGAATTGAGCAATGAGTTATGTAAGAGAAGCAAATTAGAGAGCATATTGAAACCAGTCAAAAAGGAAACACTATGCAAACTGCAAAGACCAGAAAAGCTGCTGAATGTTTATGAATCAGCACTGATCTAAAAGGAAAGTGATTCACAAATTCTAGGCACAAAAGGTATTTAAATTTCAGTTGTGCCTTAAAAAAAGAATTAGATATCACAAGACATAAATACACAGAGAACAAGCCTTTCAATTTCTGAACAGAGTTCTCTATCTACAAGAACAAATTAATTTTACTTCTGTTTAGCTATAGAAAAATTTATTTTATATACCAGATGATATACCGCAAAAAAATGAAGCTGGTTTGGAAACACAGATTTCCATATGCAAAGACTAAATAACTGGTGAAGTCAAACTGGCTGTATTGGGAAAGAGACACAGGAGATCATCTGAGATGCATGATGCTCCATCAGGTGCTCCAGTTCCTGCAACTGGCACTGATATATTTGGTATTGTGGGCATAACATGCTCTCCATCATTCAGGTGAAATACCAGGAGACCCCCATGACACTCTTACTCCTACCATATCCCATTTCTGAGAGATCCTCTTTCAAGTCAGCAGGGAAATTGCTTGTTTCTTTACAGCTTTCAAGAGGCTAGTTGAAGTCACCCCTTGGCCCTTTCTTTCATCTTCCTTCTTATTATTGTAACACTGTAAGAATGACCATGTCATCATTTGCCGCAGTGCCTTCCCAGATGGGTGCTCCTCAAACCCTGCTCGAGCCCAGGCTAGCTGGTGTCCACCTTCGAGGGCCACGAGGCAGATGTCTGGGCACCAGATCACCAAACGTCTCTCCACGGGAGAGATTGGGCACCCTGGCGACTCTGGAGCCACTAGCCAGGCGGTACGCCCTGCCACACACCTCGCAAGAGGTTTCTTGAGTGTGGCCAGTTCGCCAGTCCCTAACCAGCTCTCCAGGAGGAAGGACCTTTGGCTACTGCCTGCCAAAGGAAGCAGAAAATGACTCTCTGAGTAGGGTGAAACAGAGCTCAGTTTATTGGGGGTCCAACCCTAAGGAGAGACTACTACAGAGAGCGCTCAGGACCCTTGGGCTTGACCTTATCAAGGGGGTGCAACTGAGGGGAGGGGAGAGGAAAAGAACCAACCAGGGATAAGGGAAGGTGGGGTTTGGGGGTGACAGACAGGAGTAGAAGCCAGAGGCCTTCTACTCAAACCTATCAGGGATTGAGTAACTTGGATTGATAGGGAAAGGACTAGAAGAAGAGGAGGAGCTGGGATACAAATATGGAATAGGGAAGGAGGGGTCCGAGGGGGGGAATACAACTGAGGGAGGGGATAACAATTCCAGGAGCAACCAAGTGGGAAAGGGGAGGGAGACCGGAGCAGTCCATTTACAGATAATATAACTGGGGGTTAACAGAACTGTACATTAAACCTTTACAGATGCATAAAACCATAAAAAGCACCGTCACAGTCATTTAACTACAACCAACAAAATAAGCATGAGAAGCCTTTTTTCTTCTAAAACTCTAAAATCACAAGGGCATTGTAGACTTATACACGTCTGATTTGCTCCTACTAGTTATAGCTCCACACTCCTCACTACTGGAAAATACAGTTCTCTCGGAGTGAGATGAAGCATTTCCATAGAGGGAATCAGCACTTCTGCTGTCCACAACTAAGTACACAGGAACAGGGGACAGTGTAGAGAAACTGTGATATAGCAAATTCAGACACTCTGGCACATTAGGAGGTAAAAATCTTGTTGAAAATGGGCAATAAAACCCTACTAGGGAATTATCTTGCTGTAGATCTTGCTGATGCAAGGGGTTTGAAAGCCATCAACCAGCAGGTCCACCAATACATGAGCTCAGCACACTCTGTTTTGTCCATATAGATATTATACAACAATTTACCAGTTCCATGCTCCACATTCCCATTTTCCAGTTACTAATGCAGGGAGTTTTTGGTCTTTTCATCTATGTCTGTCTTCCAGAGGGTTTTCTTAAAGCCCATCTTTACATTTGTTCTGGAGTTATAATGACTTTTCTCCAAATTGCTTCTCATTCCTGCAGAGTGCACCCCAACCTAAATCAGCTGCCATCACCTCTCTGTGTTCCTATTTTTCCCCTCTTTCTGGTTTTCCTTAATAATCTCTTTACATTAACCTACTCTTTTAGGAAGAGAAATCTTATACAAGTAGTCTTTTGACACATGATATGCATATGATACATATCCCTCATCTCCACAATTTAGCACCCTATTGGAAAATGAAATTAAATAGTTTGTTTCCTTCCTTTTTCCCCTCTTGAGTATTAAGATTTTGATCATGAATCATTTTTAGACATTCAGACATTGGAGCAGAAGATGCTGACAGAACTGAAGTAGAGCTTCATATTCAAGATCATCTCAAGTCTCCATCCACAAATCTGTTCTGGTTAGTGCTAGTTTTCTGCTTTAGTATACTGCTAGTGTCGACATAGCCAGTGCAGTGTGAGTGTTATCAGAGGTATCCTTCTTTCACAGAAACCTGTTTTAAATTTATTAGTGTTGCTTCAAAGCTTTGAGTTTAGTATAGGTGTATGCTCCCAACAGATGTATGCTATCAAAGACTGTCATATTGATAGCATGTTGATATTGTAATTCTAAATATAATAATCAAGAATATTAATAACTACATTTAAATAATTTTTACTAAGTAATTAAAATGATTAAGCATTCCTTCTAGGGAGATATATCAGTATCCACAGTATTAATTGCCTGGTTTACCCTGGTTTTGTGACCCTCCACTCCCTACCCCAACCTTCTTGTTCAGGAGGGAGTGGAGGAGAGGCTGAACCAGGAGATCAAATGAGCAATGATGTCCTAACTAACAGAGAAGAGAAAAATAGCTAACCATCTCTGATACAACATTAATTTTTTTTTTTCCAAAGCTTTGATGTTAATAGTATGTTAAAAGTATTCAGAAATGTTTGCCACTGAAGTGGCAGATTTGCATGAAGTGAGCTTGAGTCATTTTTTTGCTTGCAGTTAGTGAAGAAATTTAAAATCTTTGATTAAAATATGTAGATGGAGAAAGTGAATATGGAGAAAGACTATAAACTTCACGCTGAGCAAAGTATAAACCAAGAGCAGCATATGGACAACTGTTTCTCCCGTTTCTGCTTTAGCGATGGCAACATTTTTTTCAGTTTGGATGAACAACACATGAAGTATTCTGTCATTCCCTTGGAGATTTCCTTACAATGTACAGATTTTTTTTTTTATAGATGACAAAATAACAAAGACATAAGAAAAAAGTGCACATTTACTAGATTCCTCTTGCCTACAGCAGTCTTCTGGATCTTGGGAGTTGAGGGAACTGTTCATGGTATGGTAGAAGGCATTTCATTAATGGATAGTGCAATTTAAGCTTCTTTCATGCCTTGGAAATGCATTCAGCAGTTTTCAGTACAGCTTTAACTTTTCAGGCGAGATGTACTCTCCTTTGTACAGCTTTTCACTTCACGGATATACAGAGACATGAGAAAGAATAGGAGTTGGAACAGTGATCATCTGACAGTTTCTTCTTTCAAAATAAATCATCTTATGGGCAGGGACTGCAATTAAGATACAGATTGCCATCAGATTTGTTATGCTGAGGTTGCTTTTTCAATTTTTTTTTTCTCTTGTATTTATTCTCCATATCCCACTTTGGGAGCTGCTCAGGGCACTCGCTTAAGGTTATTTGCAAAGATTCCTATATTTTCTGTAAAATCCTGTCCCAACTCCCCTGGATAGGTTTTACAGGGGAGAAAGCACAGCAATTCAAAGTTCTGATGTTGCATGACAGACAACTGATGGGTCTCTGCTTCTCCCAACATATGTGTGCACAGCCTACATTTATTGTGGGAGAATTTCCTACTGACCCAGTGGGGATAATTGAACCTTCCTGCAGCAGAGGAGACAAGACAGGCCTACAAGTCAGCAGTTGTGGTGCTCTTGCATATGCACAATTGTTGTCAGCAGGGGAAGAACTTAAAATATGATGCCAAATTGAGACCTTGCAAGGTGGGAACAGCACTTGGTAGGCATAACGAATTTAATTAATTTATTAAATTGGATTCTGGTGAAATTGGTCATTCTTCATAGCCATGATCAAAATCATGTCTACAATCTGACTAAAAAGAATCAGAAATTACCCCTCTCCAGTGGCTACCAGTTTCTATTCAGACATTTATCTCTTCATCTTGTGATTAACATGAAACTTTGATAATGTTCTTAATGCAGAGGAGTTCCTTTCTAGTCTAATAAAAACCAATACAAAGCTGGAGCTTTTTTTTTTCTTTCTTAGTGAGTGACTGTTCTGGGTCTAATGATGTTATAGTCTCATGGTTTATTTCAGTGGTATTATTCATATCCATTTCACATTTGTTTTTTAAGTTTGGGGATTTAATTATGAACACGGGTATGTTAGAACATAAATAAGAGGGTTTTCTCATAAAGCTATGGGCCTTCTTTCTTCACTCAGATTTCTCTTTATTTTGTTATCAGGTTTAGTTCAGATTGCAATCATTTTGAGGTTCAAACCATATTTTTCCTCTGGCTTTATTCAGCCCTGAAATTTAATTAGGTTTCTTTAAAAACAACTCATCTTTCTCTGTAGTTTTTATCATTCAACATCAGATCATGCCAGATTGAACTGTAATGCTAAAAGACTTAATGACTGATACAAAAACACGACAAGAAAAATAAAGATACAGAAGGTATCATGTTTTTAACAGTGTCAGAAAAACAAACTGATTGGATAGTTCTACACTGAACTCTAAATGTCTGGCCCATGAGTTCACAGTTTGGACCTTCAGTGAACATGACTTATTTTTCAGCCATCTGAGCAGCTATGCTTTGGAGAACCAGTAGCAATAAAAAGATCAATTGTTGGTAAAACAGATGGATTTGAACATTCCGCAGAGAAAAAAGACATCTACCTGCATAAAGCGCTGCAGAGATGTCCAGAGAGGAACTAGGAGAGCTGAAGAAGAGAGCAGGGAGTGCATAATGTGGGGTGCGATGTGGCAAGAGAAAGCTGCTATGGAGAGGGTCAAAATAATAAATAATAATAAAATCCAAAATCAGGAGTGGCCAGAGAAAGTGAGCATGGAGGCACAGTAACAGATGAAACAGGGGGTTGATGGCAGTATGTGCCAGGTCAGAGGGGTAAGGTTTACTGAACGCCTGAGGGGTTTTGAGTATGTCTGTCTTCATCATTGTAGGGGTCAAACAACTTTATTCACCAGCTGTGAAAACCTCTGCTCAGAGCTCTGCAGATAAAAATTAATACACTGACATAAAAATTAATCTATGTATTTCTAGAAAATGCAGTTTTAGATTTTTTAAGTTGCTCTCTTAAGTTGCTACAATAATTAAGATATGGCTGTCATTAAAAATATCAGATCAATAAGACTGCTCAACAAGTGTCAGAGGTCTATTTTGAATGCAAGTCAATAAACAATAATTGATGTATTCAGTAATCAGTAACAATTACTTAAATAGTCCCTTAGCAAGACTAGCTGAGTGCTATTGCTAGAATGCTGCATTTCTCAGCTTTTATGCTAATTAAATGTATTAGTTATCTAGAGTTCTGCCTTTAAAACCTACAGAGAGTCACAGCTTGCCTCGTAATTTGAGATGCTGCAGAATTTTCCCCCAGTGGTGCTCCTTCAACTCTCTTCTGCAAATCTCCTCAGCCACAGAAACTCTCTACAGATGCACCCCAATGCAAACACATGCACTTACATATGTAAAGAGAGTTAACACTAATTAAAGTAGCAGCTTATTTCCCTGAGTCCCAGAGTACCTCTACTGCTGAAATTAAGAATTATGAGCACATAATTAAGGAAGTACATTTCCAGCAGTCTTTTATGCTATCATTATTGTTCAATATTTGCTTTTGAAAGATACAGTGTCAAAAAGAAATAGCATGTGAGATCTAAAGCTGAGAAGTGGAATTTTTAAGCCCTAGTTGTCTAGATTTTTGAACATATAAATCAAACCACTGTAACTCTTCAGTTAATGGGCTCAGTCATTGCCTGCTCTTCCCACCTATGAAACACTTGGTCACCAGTTTTCGTGCATCAGACTAGATGTTATTTCCCTGAGATGCAACGTGGCTCCAGGTGTACAAAAGCAGCTCTGGTTCCCTGGATGCCATAAAGAGCTAAGTTTGTAAAGGCCACCTGTCTGGAGGGAAGCAAGGAACCCCTGGGCTTCTTATGCAGACACCTCCCTCTAAACTTCACACCGATAGAAGACAACACAGAGCCTCAGAAGCTTCCATGCTGCAGATGAGGAAGATGTTTTACTCAATGGGAGCAGCTAAAAAAATTTCTGAGTGTGCAAGGTGTTTTAACTACAGCACAATTAATCATGTGTGAAGGATTGCATTGGTCATGGTGTGAGATGACGTCAAACAGGACAGTGAGTGCCAAAAGCATGACTCCTGCCAGAGGCTTAAACACCTGCCTGTACTTCTGTGATAACACCTTATGGTAATTTGACTTGAGAATGTCTCCAGTTGTTTTCTTAATTCCACATGGCCTGCAAAGTGTTTTTTGTTTTTAAAAACTTAGTCCTCAGTTCACCAAGATCTAGATGCAGGAGTCTATATTTTTAAGTTGTGTGTCCAAAAAACGTGGATACTTAGTCGACACAGCTAACAGAATCTATAGAGGTATTCAGTTCATCTAAAAATAGACAGTCATCTGAATGGCTTTTACACTCCAGTGACCACGTTGTTTATATGTCCATTGACTATAAATGGGTAAATAGATGCCGAGTTCACAATAGAACCTAACTCAAGTGTCTTAACCTGAGAGCAGAATCTTATCTGTATTTTCATTTGAATAAATAGCAAGAATATTTCTTATAATCACTTCATAGACTTGTTTAAACACACCTTCATCCCTACTATATTCTTGACTAGTAATCTTAACCAGGATGTCGGCATTACAGTTTGTGGGCTCAAGCAATATTGCTAATATATAATTCCTCACCCAGATTCAGCAAGAGGAGTTGGAATATTTGGATGTTTGATTTCAAACAACAAGCCATACATTGTTGACACCTCTTAGAATAGGGAGGCTTCTTAAAAAGGTAGTGTACTGAAATAGGAGTAGTGATTTGGATCAAATCTAGTCTGTCATGTCTCATCAATCCTAAAGAGCAATCTGCTGTAATACATGTTTATTGCTTTGTAGGTTTGTTTGTGAATGTTCCTTCTTAAAAGCATTCAAAATTATTCTTACAAGTAGTGAGGATGATGGAGAATCTGATATTCATGCTACATTTGGGGTTTCAGGTCAGAGTGAGAAACACAGCCTCACATGGTTGTTTCCTGTTTGCTGGTCTGCAACCCTTCTTGGGGCTTGTCACCTTCCTTGTCCTGCATGTGAAGTCCATCACGCTGAACTGTACTTTAACCAGCCATATTAGCTGTAATTAGTTGCACT
>WEIV01008109.1:139504-193015 GCA_013390005.1 Calyptomena viridis
GCTCTGTACCTTATTTGAAGTCTAAAATGCAGATTTTTTTTTTTTTTATGAAGCTGAGACTGACTAAGTAACTTCCTCTGGACAGAACATAGACCAATTATTGTTTGAGTCCGGAACAGGATACTGGAAGTGATGCCCTGTGTCATTGCAAGTCCTCTGTGCATAAGAGGCTCCAAAAAGTGCAGATGGGAATGACTGGGCTGATTGAATGAATTATTGTACCCTTCGCTTCTCAGAAGATAAATTTATGCTTGGACATTCTGGTGCAAAATAGAAGTTTATTTTGTTTTCAAGGAGAATTAGTGGATCTCAGCTGTGCTAGGTTTTTTGCTTACTCAAGAGAGAGTTAGCTAAAAAAGGTGCATTCCTTTTTATTTATTCTTATAAACAGATCAGCAAAAGCCATGCAACAATAAATTACCTGTGTAACTTACCTCTGGGTTTGGGTGAATTAGTCCAAGCTTAAATATGTAAAGATCAGGGCCAGTACTTTAATTTTTTGTCCTCTCAATCACATGTTTATTAGTAGACATTGTTTTGCCATTCACACTTTAATCAGACAATATGAACTGTGAAATCTTGTTTGTGAACTTAGTTATTCTGGTGGCTTGGGTGTCAGATGTGGTGCCTTGTGGAAACTCATGTTTCATACAAATAAGCATCCATGAGATATTATTTTTCTTTACAGATCTCTCATAATCTAATGCCACATCTTCGTAGCTAATGTTCAGTTTTACTAAATTCTTTAAATTTCAAAATTACAGTGATGCACAAGGTCAGGTCATGTCATAACATTCATTTGAGCAGGAAGAGAAGGCTCTGAAGATCTTTTTATGAAAGGACAATAAGTGGCAGTGATTACTGGTGAGATCTAAGTGAGTGGTTGTGAACAAGTAATCAGAGGTCTGGTGTAGTCAAAGTCTTTTCTTCTCATTCATCGAATGGTAAATAATAGTAAAGAACTCAGATCCTTATGATCTTTTTTTAATACCATTGAACAGTTTTTGACACTAGGAATGATGTTGGTCAGGAACAAAAAACTAAAATTATAAAGGAGTGATAAGGTGTTGATAAAAGGAAAAAAGGATGCATCAGACTTCATTAAGGCTACTTCTTGAGCAAGCCCTCTTGGTAGGTACTCTGCACAGTTCAGCTCTGGAGGCTATCTCATTTCTGTGTTACCCTTATAAAATCAAAACATTTCTGACAAAATTAATCTCTTGGCTGTACAGTGGTCAATGCGTATTAGCTTTTCCTTTATCCAAAGCTTCAACAAATTCACCTAATGAAAACCTTCCTATTAATGCATTCACTTTCTTTATGAACTGCATGCCTTGGACATATGTATTATTTGTTAATGTAACATCAACTAGGACAGAAATAAGATCCCTATCTGAATCAGAATTTATTCACATTTCTTCCCATAATCAGGAGAAAACCCTTTATAATATATTATATGGTTCGCTTCAGTGTTCTGATACAGTCCTGTCTCATGTGAACTCGAATAATCCATAACTGAAGCTTATATGTCCCAACTCATTGCCATCTTTATGGCTATTAAGAATTGTTATACACCTAATGTTAATATTAATTAAAATTATCCAGAACTACTAATGTCCCATTAGGTTATTTTTATATGGCAGGCATATGTTTGTTATTCAATGTGAAACATTGGTATGAATAACTAAATGTAAAAGAAAACTAATTAAAAAAAAATGTTCTGGTGAGATATATTCTGCAGTATACAAATGAGTTTTGAGCAAAGAATTGAGAATAATTTAGTATTTGAGAGAATCAGCTACTCAGTAGACGGAGGTTATTGGAATTGTCCCTGCATGACCTCACATTGCTATCTGGAAGTTTTTTTGCTATCCAGAGGTTTTTTATGGTAGCAACTGTCTTCCAAACTTTAGCGTTTGCTTCTCATAGTCAATGCAGACTCCTAGTCTCCGTATAGCATTCTCTGTATCCAAGAAAAAAACCAATGGTCTCTTTCAGTCATGACTGCTGGGACTAATTTGACAAGAGAAACCAAAGAGTATCATGAAGGTCACTGCATGTTAAAAACTGTTTAATGTGTCTTTCTGTGATCTGAACACAATTTTTCACCTCAGTGAAAAGAGTAACTTCAAATGCCTATTTCTGCATAAGGAAAAAAACCATTAACATAAATTAGTTACATAATTAAGAAAAAATCTTTAAACTCAATATTGCAAGGTCTATCCTACACAACATACAGTTAGATTGTTGGCATTAAAAAGTGTATGAGAAAACCCTTATTAAAGCTTAAGAAATGTCTACTGGAGCCAGTGTAATACTTCTACTGAATTCTAGGGCTTTTGTCTGAACCTTGCTTCTTTTGCATCTTTATGAGCATGAAAAATCCATCTAATTTATTTTCTCTGTTGGATGTTTTGAAATTATCTTTGAGCAAAAACCCCTTAGCATTCTGCAAGGACATAGGCTCCCTTAACTGTCAGCTGATGAATTTTCAGTGATGTACATGTAAATGTGGGCTCACCACATCCAGATTGAGACAAGCATATCTTGTGACCCATGGAGTTTTATTGTCCATGGTCTTAGGCACCACCACTTGCCCTGGAGGAGGCTGGCTGTGGGCTGCAGTGCTTAGTGTGGTTTATAGGAAGCTACTCAGTTGCTGCTCCTGAACTGAAGGGTGAAGAAAGCCCTCTTTGCTCTCTGCAGAATTTGTCTAAACACAAACCATCGTAGGCAAAATTCAGGTTGGAAGGAACCTCAAGAGGTCTCCAGTCCAACCTTCTGCCTAAAGCAGATATGACACCAGACCAGGCTTCCCAGGCATTTATGTAGTCGTGTCTTGGAAAACTCAAGGGATATTGACCACATAACCCCTCTGGGCAGCCTGTTCCTCTATTTGTCTGTCCCCACAGTGAAAGTTTTCTTTATATCCAGTCTGAACTCCCTTGTTGCAACTCATACCTGTTGTTTATATGCTAGATTTTATCCTTTGAATCCAAATATGTGTCTTCTGTCTACTCCAATAAAAATAGGCAAGATCTGCTTTTAAAAATTCAGAACTGAATTTTCACTGTAATTTGCCTTTGGTTAATGAACAGCTGAAGCCTTAACAGTCCTCATTCTGAGAAAACCAATCATTATTAAAAAGTGGAAATACTCCATTTTAAGTCATGCTGGTAAAACTGCTGTCAGCTGAAATGCTCATATATATTACTGTGGGATTTTAGAAGCTCAAGAGAATGGAAATGTGATAATACATTAGATCCTGGTCTGCAAAGGCAAAGAATGAAATCCCTCAGACATAAAGTTGAAATAATGTACTTTGAATTTTTGCTGATACCGAATAAAGGGCTAGGGGTTATTACACATGTGAATTCAGACCCATACAAAACAGTTTTAGCTGAAATATTTCTGCTGATAACATTAAAAAGCTGTTTGAACTGGAAAAGAACAGCTGTCCCTGTGTTCGAATCACTTGAAATCTTTTGATAAAATGAAAAAAATATAGGCAATAGCAAAAAAAAAATCTCAAATTTAGAAATAGCAGAAACCAAGCCTGTGGTGTTCATAAGTTTTGTGCAATATATGAAAGAAGAATACAACAGATGGACAGCATTAGTTTTTCAGTTCTCATGGGTTTAAGGAAAAGCACAGATCTTACGTTTGGTGGTATTATGAATGTTTTTCAAAAAGGTGAAGGGAAGATAGTGTCTGTACTCACTGTAGAAGTGCCTTCCTAAATCAATTAGATTAATCTTTGCTTCAGGAACTCTAGCTGGTTGTTCTGTTATTCACATCAATGGCTAAATCTTTGTTTAAGTCTCTGAAGCATTTTTACACAATTATGTCTTGTAGTAATCAACTTGAGTTTAATCCTCAGTTGTATAAATCAAACCCTGTTTGTTTTGTTCTCTTTGGTTTTATGGAATACAAATCCACATTCATGTTCCAAAATCAAATAGAAAAGTTTTACTGACCATCTAGATGGTATTTATTATTTGCCATATCACAACTTGCAGATCTATTCTGTTAAACAAGAAACCGAATCTAGAAGGACTAAAAACCAAATTTGTTTAGCCTTCCCCAGCTATTTTCTTTTTTGATTGTTTTCTTTCAATGCTAAGAAATCATGTAACCTGAAGGACCTTTGATTTAAATTACAACATACAATTTTAGTCAATATTTTTCTATAATCTACTTAGAATTAGTTCTTATCAGTGTGAAGTGGTAGCCAATGAACCAACCATTAATTTTTTTCCTTGAGAAAACTGGGCAATGCATGGCTGACTTCACCAGCAATGCTCCTTTCATTTCCAGATGGATGTTTCAAGTCCAGCAAATAAAAATAGAGACAAAAATTTACAATGTCCAGATTGATGGCTGATAGTGGTACACATGAAACTTTTTTTGAAATTGTTCTGAATTTCAAGCTTTAGAGCAAATGTCATCATCACATGTTTTTCAGTCTTTTTTTCTATGACTAATTGACCTACATAAGGGACACAAAAATGTGGCCTCAGAAAGATTATATATGGCCATTAATCCAGATGAGCAAATCATATTCTCCCCTTCTGATGTGTATATATATAATTTCTCTCCTTTTATCTGACACTGTCAATATATTGCCTAGATTTGCTCATTCCTAGATTTCTCAATCCTCTTCAGGTGATATAATCCTCATTCTTTTGCCACTTACATAGCTAATAAATATTGTGCTATGCCTCTCCAGTGCTGAACTGCAGGGCATTTCAATTTTAACCTCATTTTGTGCTGAAGATAGGCTATTTGTTCTCACTGTGTTCTTCATGAGCATTCATGACAGAATTTAACATAAGGTGGAAGATCTGACTTGCTTCTCACTGCTATGGAATGTATCAAAGACTCACTAAATTCCACACAATTCTCTCACAAGTTCTCTCACAAGTCTCCTAATTCTTTCATGAACTCGAATAGCCAAAAGGAGGGTGAATAAGTGTGATGGACTTTGAACTTGGATACATTATTTTTCATAGGCTCAGACTAATTTGGGGTGGAAGGGACCTCCAGAGGCCTCTAGTCTAATGTTCTGACAAAAGCAGGGTCAGCCTTCAGCTCAGACCAGGTTGTTTGGGGTTTATCCAGTCAGGTCTTGAAAACTAACAAGGACGAAGACTCTATTCCCCTTCTTGATTTAGAAATCAGCTTCTACTTCACTTAGTCACATCAGAAAGATACATTGATGGAAGAGTCTCGTGGTAGCAGAGGATGGTNGGAGCAAGAAGAAGAAGAAGAACTCAGGGCAACACCCAAAATCCTCCATCTTGTTTTCTTTTATATCTATACTACAACACCTAAAACCATAAGCTTCACCTCTATGACTAACTAAACTATGATCGAAATTATTTTTCTGCTGCTCTTGCTTCCATCAGTTTTGGAAGTCCTTCCCAGGGACACAGATCAAAAACTGTATCCTCCTGGGGTCTATGTAAGGGTCCCAGACCCTCCAGGGCAATCTGAGGTGTAGACTCATCATCCTGGACTCCAACAGAAGAGGTAATTAAAACTACTGATTCTTGAACCTAAGTCCTTTATAGTCATTGTGAGCCTTTCCAAGGAGGACACCATGACTGGCATACACAGTGAACATGAGTGGAGATACACGCATGGTTTTACTCCATGCAGAAAGAATACCTTCAAGCATGGGATGCCCACTCAGCCAAGATATTATAGAAAATAGAAGTAGTTTATTAATAATTCCTTCTTACCTGGAAATTATACGCAGCATCTTCTTATTGTACTTTCATCCTTCAGGCAGCTTTATTTTGACTTTTGTAGCTAAGGCAATTGAAGAAAGCTAGAAATGGTTTCACAGGGCATTTCAATTAGTGATAATCAATTGTAGGTTTTCTAGTTTTTTCTGAATTGCCCCACCTCTGAGTTTCTTGAGCCAGTTGTTATGTTAGTTATGCCTAGTACTATCACTGGCAAAGACTTTGAAGGTTTCTCTGCTCATTTCTAAGTTGTTCTCATTTTTCTGCATATAAAAAGAGTTGGAGTAGCATTGGTACGACTGAGAAAGTTGTGTCTAAGAAATCAATGTCAAGGCTTCTGCCATAGCTCTCTTGGATATTGTTCAGTGAATGATCAGAGAACAGTCCAGGGCTCTTCTGAATCCAAACCAGTTTGGATTTTCGAAAGGAAAAGGAATTTTTTCTTTCAAAAGTCTTTCAATTTCACTTATGAACTGGTTCAAAGTACTTGGATTATGAAGTAAGTGTTTCAATTAATTATCTTAAGTAGAGAGATGCATAACAGGAAAATCCTGAAGTTAAGGTGCTGAATTTCTCACCCTGTTGTTTGAACCTGCTTGCTAAGGGGAAATTTTTTCTGAAAATTTGATGGGTAATCAAAATATAATTTCACTTACATAATATGCTTGAATTTGAACATCTTAACTAAAGAGTTTTTATTTTTTAAATCCACCTTCCTACATAAACAGTGTTTTTACTATTTAAATGAATTTTCCTATCATATTTATTTAGAGGCACTAAATATAACAGATGTTGGAATCCCTCTGTTCTGAATGTATCCAGTAACTTGCAATTCACCCAGACCTGCCACATCTTCGCCACGACCATGTTGAACCCTCCCTGCCCTGTACCTAGCTGGCAGCAGTCAGTGCAAGGGCAGAGCAGTGCCCTTGCTCCTCTGCAGTCTTTGGAGCTTTCAACAAACTGTCTCTGGAGAGCGGAGCTTTTAGTGTATGCTGTAAACCAGCAATAAGCACACAACAGTGCTGCTGGAAGTCACACTCTTCATGGTGACCTTGTGATTTTCTTTCTCACGTGCCATGTGAATCTATGCATCACGCACATCTCCAGATGTGCGATCCCAAAACAGCAGCATCTTACTTAAGAAACTTGTTTACCTTCTCAAGTTAGCCCATTACTTCAACTTGCTGTAAAAGCAGTTTAAAATAGCCTGTTTTGAGATCTGAGGCATGGTTATGAGTCTATCAGGTTGCCCCAGGGACTGAGTGGTTGAGCTGCTGTGTGCAAGGCAATAAATCCAATGGTATCCGCCCCTAGCTACAGTCCTGCCTTTGAGCAAAATGAGCAAAGCTGACAGCACCCACAGTAGGGAACATCCCTTGGGTGGGAAAGGCTTTATGGTCTATGCACATCTGTATTGAGTATCAGCCACTGCCTGAATTAGTCACAGAAAGATAAGCACAGATCTAATTTTACCACTCAACCTTCTGAACATTACAGATGCAAACTGCATGAAGAATATATTTGATGATACATACAGTTGTCAAGTGGATTTGTCAATGTCTTTTCTGGTGGCTATAAAAATGTGTGGTCTATTTAACGATGCAGTACTATAACAGATATTCAAATTTTTTGAACTCATCTTCTTAAAAAAAAGATAGAAAAGGCACGGTCTTGTAATGAACAATCCCTCAGTGCTGTATTGTTATATACATGGCAGTAGCTCATAAAGCTGAATTTCTCCTTTAATTAAAGTGTGTTTTATTCTCAGTGAAGTACTAATGATTGCATAATTCCAATTCTTTAATTTCTTAAACTGGGAAAACCAGTTTGTAGTGATGTAGAATGTATCGCTGATTTTAGGAAACCACAGAAAGGCTCTAATACACTTGAGTATGATCCCAAATCTTTTTACCCATGTAAGAAGTGCAGTCAATTTATGGTTGTTAAAATTCGTGAAGACAAAGTCTAAAACATTTTTTTCAACTTTCAAAACCATGATGTACTTACTTCATTGAAAGTCATTGCTTTATTTTCAAGTCACAGATCAACCACAAAGACTATTCAACATGAAGTCATAATTCCAACTCATTGGAAAACAAGTATCAAAAACCAGAGATCATTTTGTCACTAGGAAATATATTTGATACTATCTGAGCAGTATCTGTTTCAAAAACTGTCTCATCAATTGAGTGGTTAGGTATATTGCATATAAAAATGTATAGAATTTCCTATGATAATTCAACCAAAGTGAAGTTTTATAATATAAACAAAGACATTTATTCCTTTAGTATGCTTGTAACTCACGACTTCACCTATATGAAATCAGGGAAAGAAAGGTTTTGATATGATAAGTGATATGCCAAGTTACTACAGGGGACAGGAAAGATACAAGTCAGAGTTTGGAAGGTTTGGGGTGAAATAAGCTCTAGGACAGATGTTCCCTTATATTACACATATAACCAGAACTGCTGCTGAATCAGACAGTTACAGGTAGCCTAAAAATTGTGCAGATAGTATTTCACACTGAAATAATGATATAATTTTAAATTTCCATTCCAGATAGTAATTCATAATGAAATCCTTTTCCTTACATGGACACATATGCATCCTACACTATTCCCAAATGTAAAGAGAATTATTCAAACTAATTGTTTATTTATCCTACGTTTTCCCAGCTCCTGCTACACAAATTATAAACATAATCTTACTAATACTTTTCAATCTCATGTGATTCTCAAAAAGGGCTAGAAAGAATCCCGAACGCTAAGGAAGGTGTAAGCTTCCTCCTTCTGTCATTAAAAATGTGGAGTTTGGGTGATGACTGCACTACATCATGAAAGCAATATATATATTATAAATGATATTGCTATCTTCTTCGTGTATGATGTTTACTGAGATGTCCTTCTGTAATTAAAATTTAAAAAGAAACCCCAAACTGGAATAATCAAACCATCAAGTCATCCCTTGGCTAAAAGAAATTATACAGGTGGAAGTGTTTGGAGCTGGATTGGCAAACTTACAGAACAGTTTATTTTGACAGTTTATGGTTCCTTGTCTTTTGAGATAAGTGGAAAATCCAGCCCAAGGGAAAAAATTTCTGCTCAAGGTGGACTGACATCTCTGCCATTCTGTCAATGCTACACCAAGAACACAAACTGCCAGGGGCAAGGCAGTGCCACACAACACTGCCACATCACACCAAGCTCCAAGGTGAGCCAAAGCAGGGATCAATGCAGCAAAGAGATTAATTTCTCCCAGAACAGGTTCACGCTAATGGCAATGCTGGACAAAGACAGTGGGAATGCCTGACAAAGAAGGAGAAAAGTTGACTCAATCTCTCCTGACAGCAGCATGAAGTTAGGTCAATGGAAAATGACCTGAAAGTGCAGCTCACTAGGGCAATGTTGTTCTCTTGTGTTAAGAATGAAATTTTTGAGCTGGTGCTTCAGCCCATTGTAATCTCCATCTTCCCTTATCCCCACTTCTGTTCCTAGCATGGTACCTGTGGATACAGACAGCCAAGTGGGGATTAGGGGGATAAAAGGAGAGCTGTTAGACATACTCTATTAGCACAGGACTCTGCAATATGTGAGTGCCCATGCAAATAAGCGTGGCAGATTAGTGGGCTCTGGCAGACAAGGTAAACCACCACTGTTTCCAATTAAGTGTTTTCTGTCAAATGTGGAGTCCCTGAAGCAATCAGGCACCTCCTAGATGCAAATCTTCCATTTCATTTTTCCTGTTGCTATAAAGAATAAAGCACATGATCTTGAAAACCAAATCCATGTCAGTGCTGACTATATGAAAACAAAACCACAGTAAATGGAAACCCTCTTTAGTATGCGTGTTTTCTCAGGGAAATAAAAAGATGTAGATAAAAATTGTTTGCCTTTATGTATGATATGGTTTTCATTGGTTTTGTAATGATTTAAGTGACTTAGGCCTCATACACAGACGGGAAAACTTTAAAATTGTAGGTTTCCTTTGGAGGGAAAACTTTAAAATTGCAGGTTTCCTTTGGATATGAAAGGTAATGCAGTCCCTTTCCTTCTTTTCCAGGGACATTAAACCTGACAACATACTATTGGATGAACATGGTAAGTGAGTATCAACTGCTTTCTCTAAGAATCTCTAATTGCTCATAACATGTATGGTAAATCAGCCTCAGATATTGAATTCCTATCTAAATCCGAACTTGTTCCTCAAAGTCACTCAGTACACTTTGTGGATTTTGTAATTTTCCCTCCTATTGCAAAAGAAATGTGTGGATCTGAAACTTTCAAAGTCTAAAACCAAAGAAATTTAATATGAATTGAGATCACCAAGGACACTTGATAAAAAGAAGTTAATACTTAATTAACAGGATTTCTGTGCATCACCATGAACTCTTTTAGGTGCCTACCAGCAGACATAAAGTATCAGGGACTTTATTTTCTCTTTTAGAACTTCTGAAGAGCTAAGAATTTTATGTAGCAAATTTTTTCTCATGCAGGTATTTGAAATCTCTTTCCTAAATTTAGATATGGGTTTTGGAAATTTTCCTCTAAGTCTGCAAAACTTTCATTCCCCTACATGTAATTCTGACTTAAATAGCACAAAAAAAGACTAGACAACATAAACACTTTGAACTTTTAGTGTTCTCAAACATTAAAAACTTCATACGAAAAAAAGCAACTAATTTCTTTAAACTTAAATTTTATGCATCTAGTCTCTGTAAGAAGTGTTTGTGTAAAACCTCATGTATCTTCTTGCAGCTGTTCATAGGATAAACATGAGAAAATACAGGTAGAGAGGGCACTAACCTTATATCAGTTAGAACAGAAATACACACAGGAAAAAGACTAACTGGCAAAAGGAGATGTGTGTTTGCTGCTGTGGGAAAGTCTTGTGCCTTGTTTGTTTCAGAAACTGATTAACAGCAGATGGTCTCTGAGAAAATATAATATTGAAATTATGCCAATGATAGCATATTTCAAAATCTATTGGAGAGCTGCTGGGTATACAGTTAAAGTTTATTAATGAGGTAATATTGTGCATGAGTGAAGTTTGTCCCTGGGAACATGGAATCCAATAAAGCTAAGTAATATTGGAGTTTCAAACCATGTAGAATTTCAGCACTTTAATGTATCAGACCCATAAGTGTTAACGTTTCCTAGACACTAATATTAGCAAATAAGCATGAAATAGAAATGTCTTGTCTTTAAGTTCTGGGTGAATTAAAGATGTCAACAACAATACAAAATGAGTATATGTTAAATCCTTTGAAGTACAGTCACCCTTATCTCTCCTTGCCCCTCGTCAAGGTCAATTACTGCACAAAATCAGCCTCTTGCGAGAGCTTTCCTGTGGAGGCTCAAGTACCACAGAGAAGAACCTTCACAAGAGCAAGCACTATGCTGCAAAATGAAGGCGGTTTTTGTGATTATAAGGTGTTCAGCAACAAAATTACTTGTAGGCAGCTTGGAAATTTTGGGATGGATGGCCCGTTTTCTGCAAAGCAGCAGAATGCTGCTCCCTCATAGCACACCTGCAGACAAGTGGTGAAAGAACATGCTTCTCCAGATGTACAGATAGATCTTGGTCAGCAGAACTGATCAGCTCATGGATTCACAAAGGTTCAAAGACCTATTATTTGTTTGGGAGAAGGAATTCTCTGAACCTGGGAAAGGGTCTGCACACACACTTCAATCCACTAAATGAGGTGATGTCGCTAAGACAGGTGTCTGTACTGTGCTCATCACCACCTGCCTACTTTGCAGATAACTGAAACACACAGAGATGTTTTAGATCTCATCTGGTTTGGATGTCTTCACTACACACCCGTATTTATTTCTCTTTGGTAATAATACCTAGAAGTTTTGAGTAAAGATATAGCTATCTACCTTACAGATGTATATTTTGCAAGAAGAATGCTATCTTTGAAGTCCCTAAAAGTTCTGATTAAGCTGCAACATAGTAACATTATTTTTATGAAATCATCAGATTTCACTTAATGGAAAAATATGCTGAATATATGCACCACAAATATGTTAGGCTGCAGAGGAAGCATAACAAATTCACTTAATATGAGTCTAACCAGGCGCATGGGGAGGAACTTTATTTTAGCATGTGGTATCTACACAACAGTCTTCTATACACTTGACTTTACCCCTAGGTCTTTCTTACAGTTCATTAAACAAATTATGCTTACACAAAATATCATGGAATTAGATATGCACAACATTTCTGACTGAGACTTTGTCTCAGTGAATTAAATGAGAGTCAGAGTCAAAATGTGGTGTTACACCATTCACATTGCCTTACATCTTCAAGCAGTTAAGTTGACTGACTTTCATAATGTATACCAAGAATATATATTACAGATATTTCTATTCATTAAAACCAGTTTCACTACTATTTATCTGTATGAATTAGGGAACATACCTCAGAAATACAGCAGTAGTGAAAACAGAAGATTTTTCTTCACCCTTAAAAATGGTCAATTGAATTTACAAATATAAACAAAAAATAATAAAAAACAAACAAACAAACCAAAAACAAAACAAAAAACCCAGAATTACACAAAAACCTATACAACATATTCAAAATCATTCTGGCAGAGGAAGTCTGAATTTCCCCATATACTTTTCATCAAAGCCACATCTCAACACTGTAGTACACAGGTTTTAATGAATCATTGGAAATAAATGTTTGATGATCCTGAAAAGTGTAATGCTACATGAGAATGGGACAATCAGTTGTTTAAAATAGTGTTCAGCCCCTGCCAGAGGATGACTGCATGGTCTTCTAGAGAGATTCACCATCCCACGTCTGAGGAGGGAAAGTAGGGATGGTGTCAGGGTTCATTCTCCAAACTGGAACCAGACCTCTTTAAGGAAATGAATGCTGCCCATAAAGCTCTTTTGTTACATTTCCTTCTCAGCTTTCTCAGAAAGCTCTTCCTCTTATGACTAACACTAATCTCTAAATTTAGTAGTAGTGCTCTGTTCTGCTAACATACGTCTGAAACAGAATTATTCGTGACAGCTGAAGAGACTACCTAGTGGTTTAGAAGAGTTATTACTGTTGTATTGTACAGAGAAAAGCATAATAAAATTCTCTTAATGACAGATTCTGCTTCCTCTACTATACCTTTCATTTTAATGGTTTAGAACAATATAACTGAAATGACAGCATTTAGAACAAAAATCTGATTACTCTGATCCATGTTGTATTTTTTTTTAAATCTCAAAGAAATTAAAGATGTCTTTAAAACTTTCCATGATGTCTAAGGAGACTTAGAATTTATTAAATGCGGAAAAACAAGCAGTGCCAAACAGATTAGTACATGGACTTTTTTCAGAGATGATAACATTATTTCTATGTTATTTCAATAGCTATTTAGTAGCACAATTGAAATTAACATTCCTGGTTGTTCTGCAGAAATTACAAGGGTCTACTTTTGCATCCAGGCTTTGAATTATACAGAGTGACCACATCATTATTACGGTCTGGTTACTGGAAATCTGCAAGGATTTGATTTCCTCTCAGTCAAGTTTTCCAGGACATTGTTTCATAAGACACAGCAAGATCCTTACTTGGTTTACAGCGGAAGAACTCCCTGCTGGGTTAGATCCACCACCTTGGCCAGCATTTTGTCCCAGCTGGTGGTGAGAGGAGATACCATTCATGGAACATGCCTTTTGCCACTTGGCCATCAAATGCTTCACTGTTTACTATGACTCACAGTTTTTGTAGTAGGATATTAGAGCATTTCTGTATATTCCCTTTAGAATTCGGATGAATCTTTGTTAATGAGTTTGTTTACAGTCTCTTTGAAGCTGTGGCTGATATTGGCCTCTGCAAGCTCCTGGAGCAGCAAATTGTAGAAGTTCACTATCTTTCATGAAAGGAAAGTGTTTCCTTTAATGTGTTTTGAAATATTTTTCTTTCAAAAATCCAAATCTTCTACTTCCAGAATTGCAGGATTTGACGAATAATAACTTAGAATCACAACATTCAAGATACTCAAAAACTCCTTCAGCACACTCCTGTCAGTAGAAGAGTTTCAGCCTTTTTAATATCACCCTATCAGGTAGAGGTTTTGCCCCTCTCTCACTTGGCATAAATAGTATTACAGATATGCAGGCTTCCAGTTTCAGAGTCGAAGAGCCACCACAGTGGATCAAAGACACATCTAATCGAGCTTCTTATCTCCAGGAGTCTCCAAAAAGTCCATGACAGAGCAGAATATAAAAAGAGACTAATTTTTGTGGTATTTTCTCATGTACTCACCCAAACTCTAGCTTTTTGTGACTGAGGCATTTCCTGAGCTGATTATGGTTTCCACACATTTAATAACTTTCAGTGCCCTTTTCCAAGATCTCTTCTGGTGCTTCTTGAAGTGAACCTTTAACATCCTTAACATCTTGTGTTACAGTTTTTAGCCTAGACACAATTATGCTAAGNATAAAATATTATAATAATATAAAATAATATAAAAATAAAATAATTAGTGAGCTAATTGACACTGGCATTCACATGTGCCTTATTACATATTATTATATTGCTTTATGACAATAAAACTTTTCCTTAAAACACTATTTCCTTGATTACATCTCAGCTCTCATCTGAAAACTAGCAGCAAAATTGAAAGTTGTAGCCAATAAACCATCTTGGCCTTAAACAGAAAAATGAGATTAAAAAAATCCCACCCATAAACTAATAATTTGAGCACCAATATTAACTTCTGAATACCAGAACTGGCAATATTATTACTGTATAGTGATGTCTGGGAAGACACCTCCACTAAAAATGTACCTGGTGTGTCTGCACTGGGTACAGGGCTGGTCTTTATCATACTCACAGACAATTTTCAGGGAATGTATTTCATTTAATGCTCCGGTGCTGATTAGCAAGATGAATGTTTCCAGCATAATTCATCCACCTGAAGCTATCTATACTTTGAAAGTATATCTGAAACTTTTATATGCCTTCTTGGCATGCTTCAGCAGCTTAACCTTTTGAAATGCATGGCCTTGCTGAACCCATTTATAACCATGCAATAAGGTTTCTACCAATTTCCCTGATCATAAGTTGCAGATTGCCAAGTCATGCCAAGTTCAGGTGGGTATGAGCTTACACTCTTGTACATAACACAGATGAACCTAGAAATGCTTTTTAAATTGCTAATAGGGTTTGACCTTCTGGGGGCAAATCATATTTGAATTTGCTCCAAAATGTTACTGTGCTGAGATTTCTGATCAGCTCTGATGAATGCTGAGTTGGTGGCATTAACTCCAATAAAATATTTCTTCTCTTTGCCCTCACATTCACCCCTTTGATTTTGGACTCTGAGAAATTCAATGCAGTTTGAAATCATGTATATTTTCCTCTGCTAAATGTTAGTCAGCCAGCTGCAGCCACTATTCAGGACTTGTTCTAATTGTCATTATGTTTTGCTCAAAAATTAAATAATAGCCCAAACAAAGACAATTTGCTGTTTATCTCAGATACTGTGACTATGTGGAAAAGTGAGGTATAAAATTCACATAGCATAAAGCTTTCCAAAGTCTGTGCAAATACACTGTGCTGTAGGTATTAACTTACCCTGTTAAAGCCTTAATGGAAGCTGACTGGAGGAATATAATTTTTGAAACAATTTCCACTGAGATACTTTCTGCTTCCAATTTATGTGTTGGTCTATGTGAAATCTGCAATTTGAGATGATTTGAAAAAGACACAGCAGAGAGCCAAAGGAATGTGGTCATTCACCTTTTCTTCCCTTCCCTCTACAATCATCTTATTATCATATGGGGTCATGCAGCTCCAGGCATTAAGAAGCGAGCTCTTTTCCTGGAATACTTGAATTTAGTTATGCATTGTTGAATCTGTTGTGCACTGCTCTGATTCATAGTTTATAAGAACTAAATCCAAGTGGCACTGACATTCTTCTTAGTTCAGTATTGTACCAGGGTACAGACTTGATCTCTCCAGAAAGAGAGATCAAGTACAACATGTGAAGGTCAAATGGAAAAAGTCCCCACAAACAGAAATTTTGGGAAAACTATGAAGTAGCTAGTATCTCAAAATATTTACTGCAGGAATAGCAGTCTTCCCTTTTCCTACGTGTAACAGTTGCAGTAAAAATACATTAGAGGCTAATTAGAAAGACTCCAATAGAGAATTGGGATCTAACTCTCTCTTGAAATATTCACACTGGGAATGAAAAAAAAGAATTATAAAAACCTTTAAAAACCCAAAGAAACAAACAAAACCAAAAACCAAACAAATAAACAAATAAAACAAAAACAAGTTCTTAGACTTAGAAGACGGAATCATTCAGTGATGTGTGCAGGCAGGCAGGCCTTGACACCCTCCAGCCTTCCTTCACTAGCAACAAGCACAGGTGATTCACTGTCTGCTCTGACCCTGTCCCAGACACAGCCCCTCTCCATGCCCCCAGCTCCCACCAGATGTGGTGTGCAGTCCCTGCAGTAGCACAGCCATTCACCTGCCTGCTTTCCTTTCCTTCCAGCACCAATTATCAGCCCTTTAAGCAACAGCCAAAGGCTGCCAGCAGACAGTCCATGGACCATGGAGTGACCCTGTAGTGGAGAAGAGCAAAAGGAGAGCTATTCCAGCAGTACAGACCCAGCTCTCCTGTGCCTTACTCCATGTACAGGAGCTGCCCGTTGTTGCTATACTGGCAGCAGGATGCAGACAAGCTGTGCAGAACTATCTTCCCAGTACATGCTTTACCATGTAGAAAGGCATTTTTAACAAAAAAACCNTGCTTCTTGAAGTGAACCTTTAACATCCTTAACATCTTGTGTTACAGTTTTTAGCCTAGACACAATTATGCTAAGACTCACTATCTGTTTGTTAATTTTGAAGGCACTACCTACTCATTTCACTGAATAATAACTACTTTTAGTATTGAAACTGTTTCCTGATGGCTCTCCATATTGAAATAAAAAATTTAGTATTTCACTCTTAGACTTAACAGGACTTTTTGCATTTTATTAGGTTTTGAGGGTTTTGTAGACTGAATTTTTGCATTTGATAGTGATACTTTACTCAGTAAAATAAAAATAATATAAAATATTATANTCTTGGCATGCTTCAGCAGCTTAACCTTTTGAAATGCATGGCCTTGCTGAACCCATTTATAACCATGCAATAAGGTTTCTACCAATTTCCCTGATCATAAGTTGCAGATTGCCAAGTCATGCCAAGTTCAGGTGGGTATGAGCTTACACTCTTGTACATAACACAGATGAACCTAGAAATGCTTTTTAAATTGCTAATAGGGTTTGACCTTCTGGGGGCAAATCATATTTGAATTTGCTCCAAAATGTTACTGTGCTGAGATTTCTGATCAGCTCTGATGAATGCTGAGTTGGTGGCATTAACTCCAATAAAATATTTCTTCTCTTTGCCCTCACATTCACCCCTTTGATTTTGGACTCTGAGAAATTCAATGCAGTTTGAAATCATGTATATTTTCCTCTGCTAAATGTTAGTCAGCCAGCTGCAGCCACTATTCAGGACTTGTTCTAATTGTCATTATGTTTTGCTCAAAAATTAAATAATAGCCCAAACAAAGATAATTTGCTGTTTATCTCAGATACTGTGACTATGTGGAAAAGTGAGGTATAAAATTCACATAGCATAAAGCTTTCCAAAGTCTGTGCAAATACACTGTGCTGTAGGTATTAACTTACCCTGTTAAAGCCTTAATGGAAGCTGACTGGAGGAATATAATTTTTGAAACAATTTCCACTGAGATACTTTCTGCTTCCAATTTATGTGTTGGTCTATGTGAAATCTGCAATTTGAGATGATTTGAAAAAGACACAGCAGAGAGCCAAAGGAATGTGGTCATTCACCTTTTCTTCCCTTCCCTCTACAATCATCTTATTATCATATGGGGTCATGCAGCTCCAGGCATTAAGAAGCGAGCTCTTTTCCTGGAATACTTGAATTTAGTTATGCATTGTTGAATCTGTTGTGCACTGCTCTGATTCATAGTTTATAAGAACTAAATCCAAGTGGCACTGACATTCTTCTTAGTTCAGTATTGTACCAGGGTACAGACTTGATCTCTCCAGAAAGAGAGATCAAGTACAACATGTGAAGGTCAAATGGAAAAAGTCCCCACAAACAGAAATTTTGGGAAAACTATGAAGTAGCTAGTATCTCAGAATATTTACTGCAGGAATAGCAGTCTTCCCTTTTCCTACGTGTAACAGTTGCAGTAAAAACACATTAGAGGCTGATTAGAAAGACTCCAATAGAGAATTGGGATCTAACTCTCTCTTGAAATATTCACACTGGGAATGAAAAAAAAGAATTATAAAAACCTTTAAAAACCCAAAGAAACAAACAAAACCAAAAACCAAACAAATAAACAAATAAAACAAAAACAAGTTCTTAGACTTAGAAGACGGAATCATTCAGTGATGTGTGCAGGCAGGCAGGCCTTGACACCCTCCAGCCTTCCTTCACTAGCAACAGGCACAGGTGATTCACTGTCTGCTCTGACCCTGTCCCGGACACAGCCCCTCTCCATGCCCCCAGCTCCCACCAGATGTGGTGTGCAGTCCCTGCAGTAGCACAGCCATTCACCTGCCTGCTTTCCTTTCCTTCCAGCACCAATTATCAGCCCTTTAAGCAACAGCCAAAGGCTGCCAGCAGACAGTCCATGGACCATGGAGTGACCCTGTAGTGGAGAAGAGCAAAAGGAGAGCTATTCCAGCAGTACAGACCCAGCTCTCCTGTGCCTTACTCCATGTACAGGAGCTGCCCGTTGTTGCTATACTGGCAGCAGGATGCAGACAAGCTGTGCAGAACTATCTTCCCAGTACATGCTTTACCATGTAGAAAGGCATTTTTAACAAAAAAACCTACCAGTGTATACAACAATTTACATGTGCTATTTTGTTTTTGTTAAATGAAAAGAACTCTGATAAAAGGGACAGAAAACAATACACTTCAGGATAAGCAATTTTGTTTGAAAATCAACTATTTGGATCAGTCTGAATGGATATTGTGCAATAGATGTTTTGCAATGGGAAATCATACTGGCAGTCTAATAGCGAGCATCACTTACAATGCTGTCATTTAAGTGACAGAACTTTATATTTATCAAAAAAAGATAAACTATTAGTCTCCAGAGATCCTTGCAAAATTTCATTCTATAGTGTACGTGGGATTGCTTTAAAGTGCTACCATGAGGAGGCTGTATGTGGTTCAGTTATAATTTTCAAGAAGCCTTCTGCCATAGTGTTTTATGATGGCAGAAATTAACTGCAACTATGCTACACTCCAGCCATCAGGAAGTAGGAATTCCACTTTGGAATTGTGATGTCAGACTGGGCTGTGAACACTAATTCTTGTTATGACAGTTTAACAACTCCCACCTCTTATACAGGGACAGCTTTCATCTGCTCACAGTTTTTGTCTGCCATGTAGGTGCCTTCCTGAGCCGGGCGTCTTGGGAAGAAAGTGTCAATAAAATCTAAGCAGGTTTTTTGAGAAAAGTGTAGAAAGCATGTAAACCAACCATTTCACTTCTACTGCATTTCCACTTGGATAAATAGCTTTAAGTTTAGCAGTGGGAAGTGCCTTCTTCTTTTTCTCCTTCAAAACCAGCTGAGATATGGCCAAATTAGGGTCCTCTGAGAATTTCAGTTCATATGTGCATAGCTGCAGAGTTGTTAGAGATTGGCAGATACATTTCCTGTGGGCTTTGAGCAAGATCTGTGTTAGACTGTAGGAGCAGCATAACATTTTGTTGAGACTGCTCTTCCTTCATCATACACCACGGTAATGTCCAACCTTAGTCCTTTATTACATTCTTGTAATCTTTGGCAGCAAACATGATAATAACCTCCTCACTTAATAACAGCATCAGGCCAAACCCTGATCCATTCTGTGGACTGAACAAGGTTGAGACTTGATAAAAAAACCCCACATGAATTTGTCACTCAAGAGTCTAATTCAATACATGATGTATTAATTCTGATCTGAGTGAACTGCTAAGCTGGGAAAGGGAGTGCCTTTCCCTGTACTCTGTCTTCCATAATAGCACTGCCAGATGTAATCACAGAGAGCATAATATCTGAATGACTCAACAATATAACACTAGTCCTTCAACAGAGATGCAAAACCTAACAGAAGACTTGTCAAATTAAAAGTGCAGATTTTCAAGGTGGATTTAAATTCAGTTTACCTGTCTATAGCAAGCCAGGAATAATAATTACTGCTTTACTGTGGTGGAGAAACTTAACCTACACTTATCATAAGCTACCTCAAGGAAAAAAATAATGGCAGCAGGTTGGGGCCATCCAGTCTGATGAATTCAGTTTAAATCAGTTGTTTGGCTGGTCAGGCAGTGCATCCCCAGGCTGACTTCTGTCACTTATCATTCATCTTGCAACCTGCTGTCAAATATGTGATCATTTGGAACCTGCTCCTGTTATATATACATCGTTCTGCTAATGGAGGTCTAATTTTTTAGTTATTGTATGATAAAAATACCATTTTTCTACTCATCTTCCTCTTTGCCTTAGCAGAGTCAGAAAAAATCAGGCTGATGGTAACCTGTAGTGGATGCGATAGCAGACAGTGTCATGAGTACCTGATATTGTGAGGGGTGTCTGTAGCTGGAGATAAGAAGAGACACATTTCACACATAGCTTCATATGCTATTCTGCATGTTACTTATTTCTCTGAGAAAACAGATAGAATCATAAAATAATAGAATGGTTAAGGTTGGAAAGGACCTCAAAGATCACATAGTTCCAACCCTCCTGCTGTGGGCAGGAACACCTTCCACTAGATCAGGTACCATTCCACTAGATCAGCCCCATTCAACCTGGCCTTGAACACTGCCAGGGATGGGGCATCCTCAACCTCTATGGGCAACTTTTTCCAGTGCTTCACCACTTTCTGATAAAGAATTTTTTTTCTAACAGCTAATCTAAGCCTGCTCTCTTTCAGTTTAAAACCATTGCCCCTCGTCCTCTCAATATCTGCCAGAAAAGAGTCCCTCTCCCTCCTTTTTTTGTAAGCCCCCTTAATGTACTGGAAGGCTGCTATAAAGTCTCCCTGGAGACTTCTCCAGGCTGAACAATCCCACCTCTCTCAGCCTGTCTGCATAGGAAAGGTTCTTCAGCCCTCAGATCATCTTTGTGGCCTTCTCTAGACCCTCTCCAACAGGTCTACATTTTTCTTGTACTGAGGACACCAGATTTGGACACAGTACTCCAGGTGGAGTCTCATGAGGACAGAGTAGAGGGGAAGAATCACCTCAGCCTGCTGGCCATGCTGCTTCTGATGTCAGACCACGACAAGATTGACTTTCTGGACTGCAAGTGCACACTGTTGGCTCATGTCCAGCTTTTCATTCAACGAGAACCCCCAAGTACTTCTCAACAGGGCTGTTCTCAATGAGTTCTCCCAGTTTATATTCATGTCTGAGATTGCCCTGACACAGGTGCAGCACTTTGTGAACTTGCTGAACTTCATGAAGTTCTCATGGGCCCACTTCTTAAGTTTGTTCATGGCAGGAAAAGATTCAGGGGTGATCAGTAAAAACAGTTCAACACTACAAGCAGGTAGCAGGTGCAACCATACAGGAAGAGTATTCCATCACTTTGCTTCCAATTTGATTTTTCTAGTTATAAGTAACATTTAATAATAAGCTTTCATTAATGTTATGAATCTTTCCAATTGAATTTCTTTCCATTATTGCTTAAATAATAAATAAAGAGAGGAATATTTGTATAATGTGTTGTTTTAACTTCCGTTTTTGCTTTGTGTAATTGCAGGACATGTTCATATCACTGACTTTAACATAGCAACCATAGTGAAAGGCTCAGAAAAAGCTTCTTCTATGGCTGGCACAAAACCCTACATGGGTAAGTTTTCAAGATCATTTAAAAAAATGTGAGAAAAACTACATATTAAGGCTGACTAATGGTATATTAAAAGGATTTTACATTGTAAAAGTAGACAGTGGTTGTGATTAACTTCTTTTTTTGACAGCATGTATTTTAGCAGTGGAAAACCTGGGAGAGGAAAGATGCTATGTGGATGCTATTTTAAGTAGGATCTTGATCTCTACACTGCTTTCAGTCAGGTTCTGTTTGGTTTTGTGAAACAAATTCACAAGAATTTCAGCTGCATTACTCCCTGTGAACCCCCACATCCTGAGAAAAAAACAATGTGATAGACTTGCACCACTGGCTCTGACCCAGCAGAGAATGCACGTCAGTTTAAAAGTATTTAGGCACATATTTAATTGCTTTGTCATGCTGAGTTCCTCAAAAAATGTGTTCAAAATTAGGGTTCTGTGTAACTAATCACTGAAATTCTTGCCCTATGGCTTTTAGGGTCATTTGATTTTTTTTTATATATTTAAAATGCATGATTGATTGAAGGCTGGGAGAGTAAAATTCAGTGCACCTGTCCTCATGTGTCTAAAGGTTAATAACTCAAACTTCCCCTGCAGCTGAAGGATAGAAGACATCTCCTGAAGGTCATTTGTCCATCCAAATTTAAACTAGGTTCCTTGACCAAGTGTATGTGTAATTTGTCCTATTTGTGGCTTCCTACACATCTGCCATTTTAACAATTTTTGTAAATGGAATTGTCATTGCCTGAGCAGATGACTAGCCTAATCCAAAATATGTTTGGGTTCAGGAAACCATATACTAAGAGATAGGTGTTGTTTCCAAGAGCCATTTTCTAGCAGACATCCTCAGAGAATACTTAGCACTCATATAGTAGTGAAATACTGGTGAATTATCAAGTTCTGAAAATGTCATTCAGGGGAAGCAAAGGCCACTGCATTACCACACTTCTGCATATTAGCATGGGAGTAAAAGCATGTGCCCAAGAAATAGGAATTGGCACTGGTGTTTTCCACAGCACAAGGAGCACTGTACCACCCCGCAGGTGAAGCAGGCACATGTCTGCAGGGTGCCTCCACACCCGCTGTGAGACTGTGGCAGAGCAGTCCCAGGCACTGGATTGGAGTTGGTTTTTCAGATGTGATATGTTTTTTGTTACAAATCAACAGTTAGTGGGAGCTGGAGTCTATTGCCCCTGATCATCTTGTCCACTGCAGGTCCTGTTTGGGCAGTAAACAGTACACAACAGTCTGTGTGTGGCCACACTCTGCCACTTGGGCTCAGGACAAGTGCACCACTCTGTTGCCGAGTAGTTGATAAATGTAAAAGCTTAGAAATCTCTCAAAAGAGACCAGGAAATATTTCATGTAGTCCTGATTCAAGCATTTAAGTTCTGCAGAGGAATGAGGATTTAGATTAAACTTGTCTCAGCATTTTGTATAGGTTAGCTTTAGCTGAGGGTTTAGTTCAGTGGCTCTGCTTAGATGAGATGAGCAGCACCAAACAGTCATGGGATATAGAGCATTAGGAGGTCAAGGGAAAGATGGGAGATGGGGAAAAGATTTTACCTTTGCACGCTAATGAATCTAGTCTTAGTTCATCTCATCACATGTAGGTGTTCTGCTCCTGCACATTCCTTCCCATATATCAGGTCTCCCCAATATCCAACAACCTCACAAGAGGAACCAGTACAAGAAAAATGTTCTCCTTCTTTTTATGAAGAGATTATGGCACAATTTACTGTCTTACTTTCTCTCCACTCTGCCTTCCGCACTTCTTGGAAATGCAAAGATACTTCAAAACCCACAAGTGCAGTCTTAGGCACTCAAAAAGAGTTAGAAGAGCCATCCTTGCATTTATTTGGAGCTCTAAGAAGGCAAGAAAGATCTTAGAGCTGCAAAAATCCTCTGTTTTGATGAAAAGTTATGGGTGAGGATTCTCTTTGGCACAGTTTGGGTATCAAAGCTTCAACAAACCAAATATTAAGAGTTTGGCACATATTTCCAGACATTCAGTGTTGCTGATTTCCTTTTTTAGTTTATACCTTTTATTTCATGAAGAATTGTAGCTTCAGCAAAGTGCTACAAAGACTTTTCAGCTGCAGTAACTTCTCTTTTTAAGGCTCTATCAAAGGCTTTTCATGTGGCTTCTCCTGAGCAATTTAGACTATGAGAGAAAGAGAAATAGAAAAAAACAGAACTGGGCAGGTTGGCTCTATGGTTGGTGGTAAGCTTTCATTACTGGGAATTCAAATCACACTTTAACCTTGGTGTAACAAGACAAAGTCATCTTCAAGCAAAGTACTTGCTGAGTACCAAAACCAAGGAAACTTAGTGGTTTCTGTAAGACATGCCCTCTGCTATGCTGGTTTTCACAATGATGACAGTATGAGATGTGACAAAAGGCTTTTTCCCCTCTTGAAAGTTTATAAAGGCTTACTCCCATGTGGATATCCTGTTATGTTTAATCAAATATGAGGGCACTCTCCAGCCTTTGCCTTAGTAGAGGCTCTTATAGGATTTCTCACTTCTTCTTATGGCAAATTTAAGGAAATAAACAGAAAAATGTTATCTCTTAAGCCTCCATTCGTCTTTGAAATCTGATTGAAATAGGCTGAGAAATTGTTAAGGAGTGATTTGCTCACATGCTGCATATAACAGGTATCCTGGAAAAAAACACAGCGAATTGATATTGTGTTGTGAAAATGCCTTACCTGTTCTGATTAAGATGCTTATCTTGCAATGCTAAGCATGGTGTGAGTCAGCTCCTGCAGCCTTTGCTTAATCCCACTTCACATTAGCCTTTTTGCCCCTAAGTCTTTCTCAGCCTGAAATATTCCCTGCCTATTTCCCTACTTATTAAATGATTATGCAGAATGCAATGTACCTGAACCTGAATGTTCCTCCAGAAACCTGGCAATTTCTCTGTGTTCTCCCTTCCCAGTCAATTCATTCAGACAAGTGAAATACCTGCCACACATAGGCAACATAGACAGCAGTGTATGTAAAAGAAACAATGCCAACAGCCTGGCAAGGCAAGATACTTCCAGCTGCTTCTGCAGATTTTCTTCTCAAAGCCAGTGACCTGAAATGCTGAAGTGAAATCAACTTCTTAGAGTTCAGGGGTCCATTCACTGTTCAGGTGGCTGTGGCAGACAATGTGTGCCTTCAGCTGTTTTGAGAAACTTGTGTGTCATTTGTGCCTGTTTTTATCATCACAAATTCACTGCTCAAACCTCCTGTAACACCTGTGATTGAGGGTGTTATCAAGGCTTTATTGTAGGAATAGTTCTTTGAAAACTCATAAGGTTTCAGGCTGTCATCCTACACTGGCAAGCAATGCCAAATGTCCTTTGAGACCAGGCTGGCTTTTGGCAGGCACAGCTGCTGCCAACAAATAAGTACAAGCACTTGTGGAGGATCTGCTCCACTCTGCATTGGGATGTGAGCCAAGAAAGCCAGTGCAGGGCAGGACATGATCCCTGGTCACAGCCTGTGCCTGGGGTATTCAGCTGGGGCTCTTTCTTCCTGCAGAAGGCTATTGCTTGGGTCTCCTGTGCGTAAGGGACATGTGCATTCACCTGACCAGAAATACCTCTGTAAGTCTTTGCCATTTTCAACACTGTTCCATTTTTATGAGTGCAAAAAGAAAAAAAAGAACATTTCTTAAATTGCTCCCTCACGAACAAGGCTGCAAGAAACACACTTGTGTCTGAAAGAACAGGCTCGGTGTTGGGTAACCATCTGCAGTGATGGCCATCTACCCTGCAACAGGGTGCTCAGCTACAATACCAAAAGTTAAACATTAAAACAGATCTAGAAAATATGACAGGTATCGTGTTTTGTTTGTTCCTCTCTTTGGCATCATTTATGTGAATTTGAGTCCTACAGCATATGCTTTTTCCTCACTGAAATGTTTTGGAGTGATGGATTTCCATACATCTGTTTATTTATTTGCAAGTGCTGCAAAAACTTTCCATTCATAGGTTTAAGGGGGGTTTTTTGTGGTTTCCTTGGGTTGTTTGTTTGGGTTTTTTTCTGATTCTAGTGATAGGAGAATTTTGCAGGGTAGAGGCTTTGATCTTTTCCTCAGCAGAGACTAGAGTTATCCAAATATACACCATGACTTTACTTCAAATCAAACTAATAAAATACATTTTATAATACAAATACACCTGACAAAAATCCAAAGCCAATAAAGTCAGTCTTAAATTATATGAGAAGTTTCAGCTACCCCCTTCCTACCCTACAGGCTTATCTCAGGTTTTCACAGTTCCTTTCATAGGTTGCTGTCATGGTGAAGAATGACTGTGAGCCTGAGATTACCAGAGGATTGTGGATTTACAATGGTCCACTGAACTCCTAAAATGTATGAGTCATCCATATTTATTAATTAATACTGTGTAGGAGTACTATTCAACTCAGAAGAAAACTAGTGGATGTCCTGATATCAACCTTGCAGGTAAAAAAAAGATATACCACAGGGCTAAATTTGTTCCTGAGATACTTAAAATATAGCAGGGACAAATTGCAAGTTGAGTTTTCAAAAGTGATCAAGCTTTGGTATTTCTTGCACTCATACTAAACAGTACTCTGAAATTAAATAGTGTTTTGTAGCTTATTGCTTTTTTAGTTTAGTTGAAGCAGTGATTAGGTTTTTAAAAATCCCACCCTCTGCCTAGAGAGGGTTTGACTGCCTGTCTGCAGAGTTTCTCTGGTGATATTGCTACATGCCCTTTCAATCTCAGGGAAATATCATGATGCCAGCATGAGCCAGGAGGCTTCTTTACATTCTGATAAGCAAGAACCAAGTGTGACCATATGAGACTTTGAGGTGCTGAAACAAATACTCACCATACTGATGGGGTTTTCAGCTTGTGCTAGGAGCAATGTGGCTGAGGGCATTAAGCATTGAGCTGCAAGCAGGCATTCAGGTTTTAGTTCTACTCTGATATTAATGACTAGGAACATAAGCAGCTGAGAAATCTCAGGAGATCAGGAAAGAAGTTATTACCTCCAGCTGCTCTTCACCTCTTTGTGCTCTCTGATCTACTACCATATTTTGAGGTCTTCCAACAAAACTAATAATATAATAATTTCTTCTCACTATTTCAGTCAATAAAAAATTCCACTCTGAGTTCAAGGAGTAGTTTTGGTTTGGCGGTTTTATTTTTTTATTTATTTATTACCTGCCTGAAAGAGCCTGATCTGTTGTGGAGCTCTGCAGGCAGATCTGAAGGGGAGCAGATGTTCAGAGGAGGTGGCAAATAGATCAAAAAGTGGAGACTTCCAGCAGGGCCTTTCTGCCTCCTGGACAACTCCTGTTCTTTGGTCATGACACACAGCTCCCCCAGGTTTTTGCATGCATAGGCTAGTGAAAAGATATTTGCTAGCCCAGTAGCAGTATGTGAGGCAGGAGTATGTAATGGTTAGAGAGTCATGGAATATTCTGTTGGAAGGGACCCACAACGATTAAAGAGTCTAACTCTTAAGTGAATGGCTTAGTACAGGGATTGAATCTGTGGCCTCAGCATTATTAGCACCATACTCTAACCAATGAAGCTAATCTCAGCATCCTTCTGGTGTGTTAGTAACGCTGTCCTGTGAATGCATAGTTATCCAGACCAGCTAGTTTCAGTACTGGAGCAAAACAGCTGCTGTACATACACTGGGTCAATTTTCCAAACATCAAATGGATATATTTGAACAAAATCCTTTCTACAAACTGCTAGAAAAACTGGCCCTGCAGCCACTGTGAGCTTTTGTATGGAGTAAGGAAGGTACTTCTGTATAATTTCGTATGCAATAGTAGGAGATCATGACATGCTCATTGCTGCTGGGCTTTCTTTCAACGAGGCTAGCAACTTGAGGTTGTTTCTCTGAGGCTGATCCAGATGTTCAGCCACTAAGGGCTTCTCTGTGCAAGGGCAATAAGTGAGGTCTGTTCAGTGGTTGAGTAATGCAGAGGGTTGTATGAGGACAGCAACCTGAGTAAGGGCAGGAGAGGTTATAAAGCCATATGGTAAACTAATAAGGCATTCTAAATGCCGTGTCTGTTTTCAGGTAATGGTATCTAAATTATTTACTTTGATTGAATGATTGCATTAAATATGAGTACTAAAATTATTGAAGTGTATTATGTGAATAATGGTCCAAAATCAGTTACACAGCTGAAGCAAGCCTAGACCTCACACTAGAAAATCATCCCAGCATGGCCAGGCTTTAAGTAGCACTTTGCCTTATATAATAGAAGTTAGCAGATGGCTGGTCTAAACCTCTGAGTCAGAAGGCTGACCATTATAATTTAGATCCTTTTAGCACACAAGAAAGTAAACACTAGGAGGTAAATTGATAGTTTACCAAATCCATGTTTATATTCAGAGAGAGAGAAGTTGTTTTCTTCCATTTTGCTCTTAAAACAGCTTCTACCTTCAATAGAAGATCACTTGTCATTACTGCAGTTTGATTTCTGTTTTCCTTTTAAACTATGACCTAGAAAAATCACTGACCCCTGAATTTACTTCTGAGAGGAAAGTGAAAATTAGTATTTTCTCATCATAGTGCTGAGAAAGCAATTAATATTTCACTGAACCATCTCAGTTCAAGGTTCTTGGAGTATTGTTCCAAAAATCAAGTTCATTTTTTATTCAGCTCAGTCTGTCATCTCTTAAGCCTGATTCAGCAAGGTGAAACTATGAATGTGTTATATACATCAAATCATTTCCACATTTAAAATTTGGAAAGTTCTAAGCTTTCAACAGTTTATCCTGTGCTAGACAAACTAAATATTGCTTATCCTATGTACATTGTATATACATGCATGTATCAATTTATCTTATTTTTCCCCCTCCAAGGATGAGGCACTAATACATGGAAGGACAATGATACCTTGCAATGTGGTACTACGCTGAACCTCAGTTAATGACACTGGAATATATTTCCTAATCTATGAAATCTCAGACATTACAATAAACCCCATGCTGAATATACTGAAGTATATTTTGCTACAAAGACTGCAGCAGAGTGTGTTTCTTTACAACCCATGCTGTAAACCTCTGGTTCCCCTTACTGACATATAGGGGCTCTGCTGAGATGCAAATAGACTTCAGAGAGCTGTAGCTAGACAACTGGATGAACAATGTCAGGGATTTCATTCTCAAGAAATATTTTGGATGTGTTCACCTAAACTGGGTCGTCATAAAAATCTGAGGCCACACCACTATGATTTTATTTTTTGTTTTATTTTCTTTTTCTCGTATTGATAACATTGTCACAGGGCATTTTATAGGAACTGATGACCAGCTCTTAATGGCAACATTTAGCATGGACAGTCAACTGCTTACAGGTAACCCACCTTGCAAGACTCACTTGCAAATTATTGCTTAAGTATACTGATTTGTTAGTATGTAATAAAAGCCACCTGAAGAAAAGTCTAATGTGTTCTTCTCACTTTGTTTTCCCTCTTGCTAATTTTGCAAATTTTCAAAGCAGCCTATGCAGCAGATATATTGCAGTCAGCAATGTCTCAAAGTAAGAAATAGCTCTATAAACTTCACAGAATCAGGTTAGAAAAGATGTCTGAGATCATTGAGTCCAACCTTTGACCTAATGCCACCTTGTCAACTAGACCATGGCACAAAGTCCCACATCTGGTCTCTTCTTAAACACCTCCAGACACAGTGACTCCACTACCTCCCTGGGCAGCCCATCCCAATGTCTAATGACTCTCTCTGTAAAGAACTTCCTCCTAATGTCTAATCTAAACCTCCCCTGGCACAGCTTAAGACTGTGCCTTCTTATCCTACTGATAATTGCCTGGGAGAAGAGGACAACCCCCACCTTGGATACAATGTCCTTTCAGGACAGAGCAATAAGGTCTCCCCTGAGCCTCCCCTTCTCCAGACTAAACAACCCCAGCTCCCTCAGCCACTCCTCACAGGATTTGTGCTGCAATCCCTTCACTATCTTCATTGCCCTTCTTTGGGGCACCTCAACATCCTTCCTAAATTGAGGTACCCAGAACTGGACACGGTGCTCAAGGTGTGACCAGTGCTGAGTACAGGGGAAGAATCACTTCCTTGGTCCCGCTGGCCACACTATTCCTGATACATTCCAGGATGCCGTTGGTTTTCTTGGCCACCTGGGCATGCACTGGCTCATGTTTATTTTCCTGTCAACCTTTGCCAGACTCCAGGTAGTGGTAGTTAGGTACATCGGGCACTCTTTGATTAGCTTCTTGCTAAGGAAGTGAAACTTCAATCAGTTCATCAGAAAAGAAATGCCACATCGTGCTATTTAGGATTCCTATCAGAGCCACTGCAAGCTCCCCACGTCATGATTTATTCTGATGAATTATCTTTATGATTAAACAGCATGCTCCATCAGAAATGATAACAGCTATTCTTCGTGCCAACCACACTGGGTGATAGACCTCAAATTGATCATTTTATCATGAACAGTATTTTCAAACTCACCTTTGGGCGCCAAATTAAAAATAGCCTGAATTTCAGAGACCCAGAGCGCTCATTATTTATGAAGGTAAGTGATATCTGTGTATCCTGAGCAGATTTTCAGAAACCCTACTTAAAAGCATTTCATCCTTTGTACAAAATGCTCTTCTACAATAGAAAAAAATAGTGAAAAATTGATTTAGTGTTGTTTGCATTTGCCTTGTTATTCTCTTTTGTTTCAAGCTTATGAATCATATTGTTAGATAGTGTTAACTCTGCAAAAATAAAGGTACATCATTACCAACAAGTTACAAAAAATTCCATTTTTTTACTCTATTTTTGTTACAGATCTTTAGGAAAATATGCATACGAGATGCATCATCTACATAATTCACACTGTAGGTCATTTAACTGCTGTGGCAATTGCAGTGGGTAGTTATGTATATGAATTGATTTGTCAGAAATTACTTTCTCTTGCACATATTTACCAATTGGGAGTATGGATATCCCAATAAGCCATTTCTTCTAAGATGGATGCAGACCCATTAGATTTGCTTTCATGCTGAATATTTTATTAGCTGTCCTCCAGTATGGTTTTATTTTACAGAGAAATAATAATTTATTTAGTTTCTACAGTCTGCAGTGATATGGTATTAGTAGAAAGATACTGTGTAAAAACATCAAAAGACACACCTCTGAAGAGGATTTTTTTAATTTATTAGTTGGAAAAAAATTAACTGGAAATATATATTAGGGACAAGCAAGGAATGCTCTGAAGCATACTTAATACAGCGCAAAGATGGGTTCTTATATGTAGTTTTTCAAGAAAGCAAAACAGATGAACAATGAAATCATGAAACTGTATTATAAAGAGAAAAATAGAAATGTAGAAAAGAAACAATGGAATGACTTTTAGCTTGGCTGTTTACTGAGGTTAAATATGTTCCTTTACTTACTGTCATATAAGACACAGAGACATTCCTGATTGTATTGTTTGCTCTGTTAAAATCAGTACAGATGTCCCAGCTTGGAATGGCATTAATATTTAAAGGATCTGTCTTTGTAGTTACTGAAATGTTGCATGAAAGGTGTCGGATCACGCTTCTGCCAAATAAAAAAGACTGCATTGCTTCTGATTTGCAGACTTTTAAAAATTTCCAATACTTTGGGTGACAGGTTTTTCAGGTGTCTGAGCAGAGGTGAAGAGCCCATGCACTTCATGATGACTGTCAAGAGGAAGAGTCTGTAAAGATCCCATTAAGGCTTCTGGCCTCAGATGCCTCTGTCATCCCATTCAGCTGCACTCTGAGGAGGTGTTTCTTGAGCTTCATTAGGATCACAGGATTGTGGGGTGATTCATGTTAGCTGGGGTCTCAGGAGCCTCTAGTCCAACTCTGTTCAATGCAGCATGAGCTGCAATGCTGGACCACGTTCCTGCTGTTGGAGGCATTCTTCAGGCAGCTCTAGGAAATCATATCACAGACATTAGTTCACGGGGAGCTGTGAGGACCTGTGGGATATACCGGTTGCAACACTTCCCCACTTGTCTTTGAATTCACTCTTGCTGCTAGACTTATTACTTTTTACCTACTTTTGATTTAGCTTCACTATTTAAAAGTTGTGCTTCTGCCATGCAAACATCTACTGCCTTCCCCTTTACTGTATGTTACAGTAACTACAGCTCTTGGCCAAAAGAATCTGCGGGATCAAACCCATTATTAAACCCACTTATTTTCCTGAAAAACCTTTTTTCAGTAGCTTAAGGAAAAAGATCCGAAAGGCTTTTTCTCACAGGCACTCTCTCACTCTTGTTCACAATAACTCTTGAAGGCAGAATACTTATAAATCTAGGTAGTTGCATAGGTATATGAAGCATTCTTCTCATCCTAAATCTGTTTTGACAAGAGAGGATGTGTGCAGAAAGAGTGCATACAGCAGAGCTGTTGCCCTTGCTACAAGCTGGCAAGCTCAAATCTGATCATTCTTTGGAAGAACCTACCCAGAGCAGACTGCAGGATGGCTGTCCAATCTGTACCTGGGATCAAATTCAAATTCTAAAAGATTACAGATAGTCTATTTAAATAACTATGCTAAAGAAAATCAATGGAGAATTTCAACTTTCCTTTCAGACTTTTATTTGCTTTTATCCCAGCCAATTTGCACTCTGAATTGGTTTTCCTGGCATCGTTATTTCTTACAGCAAAACCTAATGTTATATTCGGTATTTCACAGCTCTAGTTCTTCAGAACTTGGCTAACCCCATGACTTGGAGGGCCTGATGTCTTTCTATAAAATCATACTCTCTTTCTGAATGAGCAAGCAAACTCCAGAAATCCATACATCCCTGAATCCTCCATTTGCACCTAACTGGGTGAAAGGTCTTCTGGCTTCAGCAGGGTTGAGATTTCACCCTGATAAAAAACCTGTACGTAGGATACTGTAAATCATATTGCACCTTCTGTTTGCCCCCATCTCATCTTGTGAAGCAGGTCTTTACAACCACTTCACTGGAGCCATTGAAATGCAGAGAAGCATTCCAGTTGGACTAAAGTGATACTGCCATAGCAGGGGGAAAGGGGCTCTCTGCCCTAAAAGTCAGGATCCTAACTGTCCATATTCTGACCTAATAATGTCTTTGGCTTAAGGTGAGAAAACAACTTCAAAACTCCAGGACAAAAGGATGCATTTTCTGCTGATCTGTTTAAAGTAGGATGAGTTGACCTTGAAGCTTTTAGAACAAGAATATAAAATATAAGTCAATAGCTCAGTCGCTAAATTAGCAAAACAGCTGCACTATTCTGGCAATGTCATAGGTTATATCAATAAAGTACCTTCACCTCTATCTCACAGAAATTAGATAGTGATCTGTCTCATTATTACAATGTGAAAGCTATAAAAGAAAGAGTGAAACCAATATTATACCTGTACAGCTCAGTAAAAATGCCACAAAAGCTATTTTCTGTAATGAGATGTTATATATCATCTAGGCAAAGTGGGCAAAACCCGTCACAAATGTGACTGAATCAAGCAAACCTTCACTACAAGGTGCTTATGGTGATATTCAAAATATAACTTTTGGGCCTGATGTGCAATTTAGGTGCGTTGATCCACTAAAATAACACAAAAGATCCTGCTTACCCTCTTAGCACCTGTGTATCTGATAGACTGCACACCAATAAGATGTACCTACACACTAGCACCATGCAAACAAGAGTGGCACTACACATGAAAATGTGACATGTCAAGTGAAGCTGTATCATCTGGATGTGAGACAGAATTAACTCAATACAATGACTCTTATGGCACTGTTGATTGATGTCATACTGGATCACAGCATAAGTTTCCCTCTGCCAGAGATCCACTGGTCATCTTTCCTCCAACCACACATATTCCAGCAAAAATCTTTGTTTAGTTGCTTGCAGGTCTCATATCAAACATTTTTAGAGATGGTCCTGTTGGTCAAAGAGTATAAGACCATTTTCCTTCCTTCACTGCTTTTTATTCTGTTGATTAGATTTTTTTCTGTAACTAATGAATGGATGCTGAAATCCTCTATTATGTATGGTTCTTGAAGTCAAGTCTGGAGCTGTAAATTATTAGGTTACCATTCATAATGCAAGGCCTGCAAAAACTCCTCTAAGAAGAATACCTTTCCATTCATTAAAGGTGTTTCTCTAAATGCCACAAATAGTCAATCCCAAACTGCCAGTCAGAAGTAAGTGTGACCAGACTACATTATTCATTGCAGTAAGTGCATTGCAAAGTGATGCCATGGTTATCAGGTGGTAATGTGGCACATTAGACTCAATATCATGGCCAGAAGAGGCTCACATGGTAATTGTAATCTAGCATGATGTTATGGCTGGAGATAGTGTTTTTTGGAAAATCTCCAGTAAAAGTGTTGTTTTCATAAAGTGTACTGAGGTTCTGCTGTTAAATCATTAGAAATGCATGACTGAGTTTTCATTTTATATCCTCTCTTACTCAGATCTGGTTTTCTGAAGAAATTACAGTGGCATTATTTAGTCTGTTGGTTTTTTTCCCTGAAATTAACCAACTGCATCTTTGTTTTCAAAAGATTTTTATTCCCTACAAAAGTTATTTTTATGGAATTCGTTACTTTATTGACAGTGTGTTTACTTCCAGTCACGACAGTTTCTCACAACATAAAATCAGTGTCATTTAACTAATATTTTCCTATGTGGAATACCTTTAAAACTTGTCTGATTATTTCTATCCAAATGTAGGATAAGGATGTTACCATGTTCAACACCTCCATCAATGACAAAGGATCATCTCGCTTGCAGATATTTTTCCCATAAAATATTTACATTACCCTAAATGTTCTAAGTCACATTTCAGATCAGGAATTATCTTCTTGCTATTTTTATTCTCATAACTTAAAACTTACTTGGACCATGTAAGAATTAACATATGAAATTACTGATTTTTTTAAAAAGTCTGGCAGAAAGCTTGCTTGTTGTCAGTAAACCAAGGCAATGAAACTGCATCCAGAAAATGCTGTGTTTATGAATTTATTTAATTCCAGTCAGTTGAGTCCTTAGTCATTTTTCATCTGTGACTATTAATAATCCATAGTCTAACCTTAATGAAATACTTTTTGTTTGATTTGCTTTACTGTTTTAGCTCCAGAAGTGTTCCAGGCTTTTATGGATGGAGGTCCTGGATACTCGTACCCTGTAGACTGGTGGTCACTAGGAATTACAGCATATGAATTACTGAGAGGTTGGGTAAGAATGATGGAGTTTGTTGTTATTTAACAAAAGTCACAACTTTGCAGCGTCCCTGAGTGCATTCTTCATGATAAAATTTGAGTAGAAGGGTCAGGTCACAGGTCAGGAATGTTGTCCTGGTTCTTTCCCAGCTGAAAACATTATTGGGAAAGTTTCACTCCACCCTCAAATACATTATGAAAGTTTGCCTCAGTTTGGCTAAAGAAAGGCCTAACATTTAATGGCTTCTCCACAGTGCTGAATTGCAAACAGTAGTATTTTTTTCCAAATAGAAGTTGAGTTACTTCAGACTCTGTTATATATTTGATTCTCTTGGCTAATAACATTAAAGATCTAATGCAATAACCTAAGATGTTTGGCCCAACTATAGAAAATGCTTATCAGCTAGTGCATTTGTTTCTTATCTAATCAATTATGTGAGTAAGCTTAATGAAAAATCTTCCTGAGCATGGTCAAATATCACAGAAGATAATGGAAAATTCTTTTCCATTTTGGTTCTAAGGATTGCAGTCAGTTACTTACATTTTTACTACCCCCTGTGGAAAACAGTAATTTATATACTATTTCAGGATGATGATGCAGCTAAAGTAGCTATCTGGGGGCATAGGGAGAGAGGATATTACATTTAATTCCTGTTTTGGAAAGGGGATTTTATTGCATTGCAGTATGCCCTTTTAAAGGAAGAATTATTTGTTATCATATGACACTTACACAGTTCTGCTACCTTGTCTTGCCAGACAATTCCTGCCACCAAGATCTCACAGTTTCATTTAGGATGAGAGATAAAGGAAAATAGAAATAAAGAAGAATTATTATTCCCACTTTTAGATGGAAAAATACATTCAGAAGTGTCTGCATATAGTTTCTTTAGAAGCTACATTTTTCAAAGGCATAGAACTTGGCCAGTCTATTTTGTATTTCCATAGAATTGGCAAAAGTCATGCTCCTGATTCAAAGATCTCTCCCATGTAAAGACTGTTTCTGCTCTCAAAGCACAGGTGAATTAAAAATCTTTTTTAAAAAAAACAAAACAACAAACCAACAATTATTATCAATTTTTCTCTACCGTAGTTATCAAAAAGTAGGGAGTTTTTAAGCTGACATTCTTCCCAGCATGGAGAAGTTAAGGTCTGGCATTGATAAGCATAATATATCCTCAACTCTAGTCACTTCAACCCTAGCTGTACATACAATAAATTAAAATAACATCCTGATGGTTTTATATCAACCCTTTCACCACTAAGTGTCTCCAAGAAAGAAGCACAATGAATGATTGTGTAAGGAAAGCTGAGCTCCCAAGACTAATAACAAAAGATCACTTTAATGTGAAAAAATCACTTTAATAAATAAAAAATTATATAAACTAATATCCATTTGCCAAGATCCATACAGTTGGTTTTTTTTTATAAGTCGATCTGGCTACAGACAAAGCGAAATGGAGACTGGATCAATTTATTTTAATAAAAACGTTGCCAACTCTACCTGCTCCAGTCAATCAAGCCAACTGCTTGTTTTCTTTTAAAGAGCAGCTCTTGCCTACTGAGCAAGCCAAAGGGTGGCTTGGCAGCCCACACCTCAGTATGGACTAGGAAAAGGTGTATTTTTTCCCAGAATTGTGTTTCTAAATTTTTCTAATCTAGACAAGGGCTAAACTGACAGGAATGATGGCAAGAGAAGTAGAGCAGGTTGAGGAAATGTGCTCAACTCAAGACTCATTGTTGTCTACAACAAGACTTTCTGCAGTTGGAGCGTGGTGCGTGCTGGTGCGTGGGGAGGGCGGGAGGTAGGAAGGAAGGAAGGAGCCTTGGAAATGAGAAGCATCACAAATTTCATTTTCCACCTCTGAACCGCGCATAGCGTATGACACTGACAGCCTGAATTCAAGAGATCCCAAAATGAGTTGCTTTTCATTTTTATTTGCCTCTCCTGCTGTAAGAGTCCTCAGGAGAGGCTCAGGGTGCTCAAGATATTGCAGCCGTTTTCATGCCTGACTCCCTACTGCCAGGCAGTCAAGACAATCCCATGCTGGAAATGGGTCTGTAGGTATTAGGAGCAGATTACAGCCAGTACAGCTGCCTGGACCATTTTTTTGTTATCCATTGTAGTGCTAGCATAAGTTGTAGGTAAATTTTTCTCCTTACCCAGTTGCTAATAAAAGACCTAGGAAGAAAAAAAAATTCACAAAGCTTTGCATCAAACATTGATCTTTTCACCAAATCCATGAAGTTAAACAGTATAATGCAAACTGTGAGACATCAGTCTGTTCCTGAGCTATAGACAATTGCTAAAATACTGCAGTAACTATATATACCATGCATCCAACAGAGAGAAAGTGAAGGAATGAGGTAGTAGGTGGGATTCACAGACTGACTTTTACTGCAATGTGAACAGTTTACAACAAATTTTGGTAAAACATTATGAACAAAAGAAAACCAGATACATTTTTCTTTTTCACAAAATAGAACACAAGGGAGATGACCCTCGAGTGAAGTGAATAGATGAGAAACATGGGAAATAGAGGTGTGAAGGACCTCAAAAGACCGGACTTATAATGGCCTTTTATAATTCAAATTAACTTATAACAATATTTATAATCTCTGCAAATCTCAAAAAACCAAGACTGCAGAATGCTAATAATCTTTAAAATAAGGTAAATTTTAGGGATTTTCCTGTGAGGAAAAAGACATAGGCAGAAACATCCTTAACAGAAAACTTTCTACTATTCATAATTGCTTAGACTTCATATTTTAAGAGTTAATCACTATTTTCAACAGTTGGTGTACATTCTGGCTCAACAATCCTATTGGTCACATTGTTATATCCGGTCTAAGTCAACAGTAGGTTACTTCTAGATGACAGACAGAATGTTAACCTTTGATTTTTAATAACTGTTCTATGGCAACACTACCACAGGTAAGGAAAACCATATGACAGACTATTTCAAATGATGGTTTTGAATCTGATTCAAGAAAATTATGTATTTAGAGCAGGTACTTAGGTCCTGTTGAATTCATAGTTAAATGATAACAGGATAACTGAATGTAAATCAAAGCAAAAATATTTAAGCAATCCTTGAATTTATTTTTAGAACATCCCAATACCTTGGAATGGATTTGGTTTAATACACATATTCAAAGTTAAATATGTACAGGAATCTTCCCAAAACAATTATATGTCCTGGGTCTTTATGAAGAGTGGCTCCAATTCCTTATCAGATTATCCAACACCTAGAAATAGTCTTAAATTAGATCTTCTAACAGTACATACTAGCAAAAGTCAAGAGATAACTCAGTTCTTAGCCAAGGTAATGAGCATTTGCCCTTTGCTGTTGAGGATATTGGATTAGAATGTAACCCTCTGTTGTTTATGAATAATGATGCATCAATTTGCACACTGTTGCTATGATGGCATTTAGCTGCAGATCTCATATCACATATTTATCACCTGCTGGGTACAACTTAATTCACAAACAATCCACTGTCTGTCCTTGTTTACAAAAATACATCAAGTATAACAACTTGCTTCACAAATGCAAGTATGTCCACAGAAAATAGCAAGAATATAAATTTATATGTAATACTTTCATTTCCAAATTCAGCATTTAATAAAAGATAAATCACAGCAAACTTAATGAACAAAGCACTGCAAAGCCCAGGGCTTTTCTTCACCGTATAGAAGAATTTATGCACTTCAAGCACAGGACAGCAGATCCATGCAATGAGTTAATTTTGGATTGAAAAAAGGGCAAAGGAGAAGAATTGCAGTTTGGAGTCTTCTTTTTTACTGTGGTTCTTATACAGACTTTTGTAAGCATTTTTTAGTTTCTCTATCTACTACTCAGTAAAATCGGGATGACAAAGCTCCTTTCATCCATTTCTTTTCAATTTTGTCAGTTTAGGTCACAAGAACTGATCACTAATACTACAACTGAAAGATAGTAAATAATCCACATTTCACAAAGAATGCCCCAGGAACAAAATTATTGATTCATTAGATTTGAACTGATACTTTCTTTCATGAGAGAAAAATTTGCAGAGGAAACACATCTATGAGTAATTACATTCATTACAACAAAAGAAAAACACATAAGCAAAGAAGGATTAGCCTCAAATTTGTTATGTTTTGGTGGTTTTGATATTTCCAACATAAACAATACTGAGCTCAGGAAAATGAGAATCATCTACACTCCTTTATTCATTTTCGCTGATATTGATATTGATTTAACTTTATCCCAGAGGCCCTATGAAATCCATTCAGCCACCCCCATTGATGAAATACTCAACATGTTCAAGATAGAAAGAGTTCACTACTCATCTACGTGGTCCAAGGGCATGATAGCACTACTGAAAAAGGTAAGAAAACACAAACTCATTCTGTCCTCTCTTCTCTTCCAGAAGCCCTTCCAACAGTGCAAATGCATCAGACAAGCACACACATTAGGTAGTCAAAATTGCAAGGATAAGAGAGCAGGACTTATTTCTAGGCTTTTCTGAATGTGAGTGGTGCAGTATTTTCTCTTCAGAAGCTGCATTATTCTTAGGCTTCGCTCGGGCTTTTCATGGCTGCCAAGAATTTTTCCCTTTTTTAAAAATATTAAAACTGATTCACTAGTGGTAGCAAAACTTTCAGTATCAATAATTTCTCCTCTCTACCCTGGTCACATTCCCCCCAGCCATAGTTATTCAAGTGGGAGAGGGAAGGAAGGACCACTCTGCCCTCTGAATTTCTGCTGCAGATTCCAGACAGGGAGATTTCAAATTAAATGGCCATATCTCTTCCTGTGCCATGTTGCTATAGTTGCAACAACAAAAGTCAAGCTGCTTTGCTGTAAATGTCACTAAGCTACAGGACAGGTCTCTTTCTGAATGAATCATGACCCTGGAAATCATTTTCTTTCCTGTTTTAATTGTCTGGCCACGTTGTAAGGATTGTCTGTCTCTTTTAGGTATTTCAGATCATCAATATTGGTACTAGAACAGGAAATGTTGGTGAATGAGTGAATAGAGTAATAGAAGATGAATGTCTTTTGCAGCAATGAGCAATCTAGTTTTGATAGATAGCACATTGAGGTGGATAATTTTAATTTCTGCCAGGATGCTCAGTATTTTCCAATAAATTGAAGACAAAATAGAAATTGTTGGGTGATGTTGAACTGTGATGTTTCAGTTCACTTGGACTCTTGTGTATTTATAAAGAGACTTTTGTTGCTAATACGTCTATAAACTTCATGCCTGCAACAGCCACCTAGTGGCAATTAAATTATACTCATAACCTGTTATCGCTTTTACTTTTTAAAATTTTGACTTCTAGAATCTGTTAGAAGATCCCCTAGCCATTTTCTTACTCAAAAGTGTGTATCATACTATTTATGTATTTGATACATTTGCTCTTTATAAGGCACCCAGTCCTTTAGAAAATTCCTTGTGCTTGATCACAGCTCCTCACTAAGGACCCACAGTGTCGTCTTTCAAGCCTTGCAGACATTCAAAACTCTCCATACCTAGCTGATGTCAACTGGGATGCTGTTCTAGAGAAAGCTGAGACCCCAGGCTTTGTTCCTAATGTAAGTCAATATTCCAGGTGAACACCGTTAGCAAATTCTGACTTTAATTGTCATTGCCATTTTATTTATTTGTTTGTGCTTGTATTTATTGTTCTTCAATGATTTGCTTTGGATTCTACTTTCTTTTACTCAGTCACTAAGCTAAGGGAAATTTTGTCCCATTTCAATATATCACAACAAAAAGTAATTAACCTTGGTTCACTTTTTGTTCCCTTTCAAATAAAAAACCTTTTTCCAGACTTTGCATTTCAGCCGTTAGAGCAAATGATTGTCAGAGTAAACTCTGAGTCGAAGAATACCAAGAAGACTGTTGAGACAGTCTGAATAACATTTGGAAAACTTTTTTAGCATTCCAGTATGTTGTTACTTTTTCACTTTAAATAGTGTTCCAAATGGCTGACCTATTTCCTTTGTTGTAGTTTCTTACAATAAAACATTCAAATTCTGTGAGGGAATCTGGTGGTTTCTTTTTCACTATGGTTCTATTTTATTGGTATTTTCTGGGTATTTCCATATGGATCATTTGCAAGTTAAGTGAATTCGAAGGCCATGAATAAAAAGCAATGACTTTGGCGTTAGTATTCTTCTCCACTTTGTTCAGTCGTATTGCACTATAATTCCTCTCCAAACAATATACTTGTAGCATACTGAGGTTTGTTTCTGTTCTATTTTTATGCAACTGTAAGTAAAATTGAAGAAGGGGGAATAACTAGACCCTGTATTCATCCAGGCAAACATTACAGTTCATGCTATGCATGATGGGGACAGGATCCAGCCCTTCAGAAGTTGAGGGTAAGAGGACATTGCCTAATGGTTCAGAGGTAGCCGGGTGGGTTGCCAAGACAGTGCTGGCAGTGTTTGTTGTGCTTCTTGGCACCTGAGCAGAGACTTCCCTGGATGCAACATCCTGCAGAAGAAAAAAGCTTTGGGTGAGCAAGCAGGGCCTTTCTCAGGGAACTGGAAGAAAGGCCAGGAATACAATAGGTAACTAACACAACAGGTGAAGAATAAGGCAGGTCTCTCTTATAGGCTCTCCAGAGGAATGTTTGCCGGTAGGGAAATTCTTCCCTTTCACTTTGTAGCTCAATGCTAGTCCAAGTTAGTGCAGTGAACTCCATTCTGCTGGTGTGGATCTACAAGATGAATGGAGACTGCCTTTCCTGTTTTCCTTTTTTAAAGTTAGAGCTGCTCTTTGAGATATCAGAGATGTGGACTGACTCCTCAAGCATAACTCAACAGATTATTTAGACAGACCAAACTAGAAGTTTAGTCTACAACTGACAGCATGTGAGAAACTCAATGTGAGAAAATAACAATATTTTGAAAGAGAGATCCACTTCCCCATACCCAAAGGCACAATATACATGGGGATACAAGAGAGTCCCAGATTCTGCAAAATCCAGTCATGCACAGGCACACGTCTAGGACTCAAAGTCAAGAGAGAGGACTTAAACCTGCTTCAGCAAAACTGGCTACTGAAACCTGTCTAAGGCCAGTCTGTTCTCTGCTCCTGTTGCTGCTCCAACGTTTTCCTTTCCCCAGACATTTCCTCTCTTCTCCTTGCTCCCACTTAAACTTGAATTCATAGGACTATATTCTGCACCTTAACTCTGCCTCCAAGGATCAGACTCAGGACATCTTTGGTCCAGGAATGTATAGCCAACTAGTGTGATGTGTGCCCCCCTGCTCAGCCTGACCCCTAAGCAGTGAGGTAGAGCAGTTGGGCTGCAGCATCAGGACCTTATAAAGGGACTGCAAATTTTCCACATCCAGCTGGCTTACACCCAGCCTGCCTAGCACTGGGTCACGAGAAGTGCATGATGCTCTGCATCTGACCACAGATCCCAGCTCCTTAATTCTGTGGCTTGTTCCTTCTTTACACCTGGGTTTAGGTTCTTCTGAGAGCACCTTATTCCTGAGAGAGCATAGATAAGTTTTCTGACTTCTTAAGCATGGTGAAAAATGTGAATTTAAATGTAATTTCAGAAGCAATTGTGGAACCTGTGCGTGTAGTACTCCTCTAGTAGCCAAGTGGCCTGTTTCTATGGCTCATATTGACAATAGTGAATGATGGAGACTAAAAAAGGGGAAGGCCTCTTCACATACTTACAACTGTCTGCCATTAAACATGTGTCCAAAGGCAACAATTCTTTTCACATTTGGATTCACCTTATTTGTGTTTTGGTAGGCATCTGTAAAACTGAAGGGAAATCTGTAATATCTGAGGTGAAATTATATCCTACATTTAAAAGGAAATAGGAATAAAATGTTACATTTACCTATCCAGATTAATCTGAAAGTCCCATTACAAGCTCTACCAGACACTTCTGTACAGAATCTGATATTGCAGGGCTTGTTCCACGTGGTTGACCAAGTGTGTCAGGAAAAACAGTGAAGTAAGAATCAAAGGGTCTTTTCTAGCACAATATTTCTTTTTATCACAAACTTTACTGTTTCATGAGAACAAGTCTGGTCACACATTTTCCAAGAACTTTCTGTCTGTTGAACCAGCCAAACTTTCAGTGTTTAATTGAGGGCACTCACTAAAATATTTCTTGGTTTTCAGGCTTTGGTGAGAGGGTGAATTGAGGCCAACATGCACTGTGATCTGGGGAGAGTTTTGAAACTGGAGAGTTTTATAAACTTTGACAGCTTGCCCTTACTGTCAGGAGCTTGTCTGCCTTTCTTAGGCAAAAGGGCACATGGGAGGCCTGTTGGAGCAATATCTCATTGTTCAATTTCTTCCTGGGTAGTTTGCTTCTATAAACATAACTCTTACTTGACTAGTACATGTGTTTCTTTATGGTTTGGTTAGTTTCTTCACATTCAGCTTGAAGTCATAAATCATTAGTAGTTTTTTCAAATGTAATTTGCTTTTATTTTTAAAGGATTAAAGTGACATACTTTTTTAGTGCTCAAACCAATCTTAAAACTGTACGTGCTCAAGAAAGGAACTGACATGATGAAATCTAAAGGATTATTTCTTTATTATTACTTATTTATTAATAAATGCAAATAAGCTATAAACCTCCATTAATAAAAACCAAATACATTTTACTAAAGCCAATTGGACAAAATGCAGAAAAAGGCATCAGATAGTTGAATATTATACTTTGAGTATACAGAATTTGCTAGGAATAAAATTGACGAAGTGATCTCTAAATCAAGTGTTTCATTGTAGGACACCACAAGTTATACAAGTAGTTTCTGATGTGATTTTACTGCTTAGTGTCTTTGATTACTAAAAATATCTCTTATTTTTATTTGACTAATTTTTGTACTTCCACCTTGTCAATGACAATGGTGTGATTGAACTCTCAGAAGTTCCAGAGGAAAATGGGCTGCTTTTAACATTTCCCACCACGCAAATCAAATTGTTTGCAAATTTTTTTGTAAGTGCTTTGAGAGAATAGAGGAGAAGAAAGGAACTCATGTTACTCTGATCACAGGAGTAGCAAAACACTGATCCAGTAAATAGGATGCCAAGTGGTGACTTTTCAAAAATATATTTGGTTCAGCTGCACCATAGACATCCTGGCCATACCATTCTGTCTCTCATCCCTAAATAGGAGAGGAAGATTTCACAGCAAGTGGTGTCATGAGATGACTTTACTGAACCCATGATGAGAATTAAAAAAAAAAAGCTTATAGGAAAAACAACTCTAAGGTATAAACTGTGCTCCTGTAAACTTTTATGTTGAAAATATCTGCAAGAATCACAAACTGGAAAAGAACTGAGCAGGAATATGAGAAGAATCAAGGAAGAAAATGATCTTATAGAAATGGTGTTTCAAATCATTCTGCTTAAAAAAGGGCTTTGTGATACAACAAAGAATCTTAAGATTTGGCTCAAGCATCATGTATTAATAGAATAATATATCAACATATTATAATATATACTATAGCTATAATTTAGCTATAATGTAGATATATTAATATATTAATCCAGAATATTTAAATAATGTGTGTAATGCGTAAGAAAAAGAATAATATATTGGATAGAATAGAAAAAGCATATTAGATTAGAATGAAGCACATGATTGGGAAAAACCAACAAGGACTCACCAAGGACAAATTGTACTTGACAAATCTGATGGTATTCAATGAAAATGTAACCTGCTCAGTTGATCTGAGGCAAGTGGTAGTCATTGTCTACCTGGATGTCTCCAAGATTTTTGGTACAGTTTCCTGCTGGAGAAAAAAATATGTTACGGTATAGAAAAGTGGTGCATGGATGGGTGGGGAAGTGGTTGACAGGCTGCACTCAGAGGGATGTTGCAAATGGTTCCTTCTCAAACTGGCAGCCTGTCACAATTGGGGTCCCCAGGGATCGATATTGGGCCCAACACTGCTTAATACCTTAGTAAGTGATTTGGATAGTGGGATCAAGTGAACTGAGGAAGTTCCCTGATGATATCAAACTGAGTGGGAAAGTGGGCACTTTGGAAGAGCCACCCTGCAGGAAGACCTGCAGAAAGGTGGGGTAAGAACCTTATGAAGTTCAACAAGAACAAATGTAAGGTCTTGCACCTGGTAAAACATAGTGCAGGGATGTAGCACAGGGTGGGATCTACCCAGCTGAGGAGAAATTCTGTGGAAAGAGACCTGGAGGTCCAGTTGGACAGCAAGCTCAATATGAATAAACAGTGTGCAGCTGTGGCAGATAAAGTCAACAGGATGTTGAGTTGCATCAACAAGGGCATTACCTCTGGCATTACCAGAGATACTCAGCACTTGTCAGGCCATACCTGGAATACTGTGTTCAGTTTTGGTCCCCGCTATGCAAAAAAAGATGTGGACAAGCTGAACAGGGTCCAGAGAAGGGCCACAGAGATGATTAGAGGACTGGGAAGCAGGCCATAACAGGAAAGGCTGAGCCAACTGGGCTTGTGGAGCCTTGAGAAAAGAAAGCTTAGGTGAGACCTTATCACCATGTCCCCATATTTAAAGGGCAGCTACAAAGAAGATAGAGACTTACTCCTTTTTTGTAGGGAGTCACATGGAACAGACAAAGGATATTGGGTATAAATTACTCCTAGGGTGATTCTGACTGGACAGAAGAGGAAAATTTTTCATAATGACAAAAATTAGCCATTGCAATAATCTCCCCATAAAAATGGTGTATTCCCCAAAATTGGACACTTTTAAGATTCAGCTGGACAGGTTGGTGGGCCATCTTGTCTAAACTGTAGATCAAGTTTTTGTCCAGATGATCCTTGAGATCCCTTCCGACACGGTATTCTATGATTCCGTGAACCAGATTTTATATCAATGCTGCTAACCAAAAAAGGCCTTCTCCTTCCTTTACTCTCATCGACAGGATCTAGGTAACTGAATCCACTGTAACACTTCAGAAAATCAGATTTCAACAAATAAGTTCTTAGACATACTCCTCATCCCTTCTGCACTATTACAGGTGCTGTTTATATTCTACAGCATTAACTGATATTCTGATGAAGACCTTCAACGAAATTAATCTCTCTCTCTGGGGTAACATAATTGTAGTCATTCTAGGATTTTATCTGTATATAGCTAGGAAGAGGATCTAACTTTTATAATTGCTTTATAATTGCTTTATAATATTATTTTTATCTTACCCCCCTTATTTAAACCTCAAGCATCATTCCAGGCCTTAAAAAGGCAGTTTTCATTTTACAGATGTGTTTGGGAAGCTGATATATTCTTAATGCTATTAACACTTGTCAATCAAACTAAAAAACCACAGTAATGTTTCAAAGAGTAACTTTGAATCCTTTTGTACCAGAAAGGAAGACTGAATTGTGATCCCACATTTGAACTTGAAGAAATGATTTTAGAGTCCAAGCCCCTCCATAAAAAGAAAAAGCGACTTGCCAAAAACAAATCCAAAGATGGAGCTAAGGAAACCTGCCCACTGGTAAGCTGGGGACTGTGATTGCAGTCTTTAATAGGCAAAGGCATTTAAGTTCAGTTTTATCACCTCTGAAAACAGACTTGACCTCTCTATCTGTCATTTTACTTTTAGCATAAACCATCTCCAAAGCAAGATGAAAAGCAACCATTTATGTCAGTCAAATAGTAACAACACATTTAAGTTATAATCATTTTTAACATTACCATAGATGCTCATTTAAAGTATGAAGTGTTGCCAGTTGGCAAATGCACTTCCCACACATGGACAAATAGTTACAAGGAATATTTTTTCAATGATAAAATGAAAAGTATGCAGTGAAAGACTTAATATTTATATATGTGTTAAAGCTGGTTCTTCCAGTCTTGTCTAATGTGTTCCATGTAGAAAGAATGAACAGTCTAAAAGCACTGGGAAAGATTAATAATAATTTCCAGAGTTGGATTTCCATTTCAGTGAGGTTTTAAAAATTATGTTGCTACTCCTAATTATTTTGAATGCTCATGCAAGCTGTTCTTCGTAGAGCTATAAGATGTAAAAATTCACAGGAATTCTTTGTGGGGAACTTTTCTGAAAGAATCAAAGATTGATTGTGCTATTGCAACCCAATTTGACAAGTCTTCAAAATGCCTCTTGATAGTATTCATTCATAAGCCTTTTTGTTCAGTGTTGTTTCTGTTGTGATTTTTGTCTATGATTTCCCATCTCTTTAATCAACTTATTCATGCTGTTTTTTAAAGAATGTACACCTGCAGCAGTGCTTGGAAACCGTTAGGAAAGAATTCATCATATTCAACAGAGAGAAGTAAGTGCATTTCTTAATGCCTCTTTAGCATTCAATACTAAAATTAAATTGAGAACTATTTTTTTCTCTCAGTGTAAGGGAAAGTGATTAATAACAGCAACAAAGCCTAAAAGACTGGATTTCCATTGATTTCTTCCTCTTACAGTCTCTGGTGTGATGGCTTTGTGGTTCTTCCATCTCTAAAAGCAAGCAGAAGACCTTGTGATTAAAGTATGTTGGAAATATAAGGCAAATGTTACTGACACTCCCCAGAGAAACTGCCACCAATTAAGCAAAGAAATACAATACAAGGGGCTGCTGTTTCACAACTCACACAAAACCAAGGGAAGTTGTAACTCATGAAATTTTAATGATATGAACTGCAGTGTTCTGACTTGGAAACACTGTTCATACTTTCCCACCATGAAAAAATTGTATTTCAACATTAGCTATTTCAACAAAGCTAAATATTAAACCTATTATCAGACACGAAACAAGAATTTATAATCTGAGAGTCAGCCAGAATTCCCAGAAGGACAAGTCTGATTCCAAAGGATGTCAATAGTCTTCCTGGTTTAATTAATACACTACATTTCTTGTAGTTTACTGCATTTGAGTTCCAGCCATTATGGGCTCCTTTCTATTAACAGATGCAGCTCATAAGAAGGGACTTGTTTGTGTCTTTGATCAAATTATTGCATTTCATTCAATTATATTCTGTGTTTGACATAATTATATATGTAAGCTTTTCTAATGGAGTCGTGAAATGTTAGAAATTAATTAAAAATTTGTGACTATCTTACTTAATGCTTACAATGCAGGTAATTACCATCTTCTGTAATTAAAACTGGGAAAAGGATTGTCAACATTGCACAGTTCACACAACATCATGAAGGAAATTATGTCACAAAATCCCCTTTTTCCTGTTAAAATCTGTGAGACATGTCTATGCCCAATACTGACTTCTCACAGAAACTGCAGTGAGGATTTACGAAGAAAAGGAGGTGCAATGGATTCTTCATGTTATTTTGCACGACTTCTAGCACAAGAATGTTTATGTAAGAGTCATAAACAAGAAAAGCCAGAACAAGTCAGCCCATAGAAGGTTTTCAGAAGGGTCTTGGTGGACTTCTCTGGATCAGTTCTGGTATTAGTGAACTAATGAATGCTTGAACATTGTAGCTTAACCCACAAAAATCAAAATTATAAAAAGATTAGAAAAACATTAGAAAATCCGTTTAATGAGTTTCCAATGAATTGTTCATACAACTAGTTCATTTCCAGATATTAGTCTCTCACCTATTTCAGAGTCCTGTATCATGAAAATTCAATATGCAGGAGTTTTTCAAAGCTAAACCTCCAGATTTAGTAAAACACTTTCAAAATCTCATTGTGTGTGCTCACTAGCATTGCACAATTCCCTCGTCATGATTTTACTGTGCTATTCTTCAATCTTCTTTTTGCGTAGGATATATTTTTCATTTGTTTCATATCGCACAACTACAGTAATAGCACAAGCTATAAAGAACTCTGAGAGGCTGATGAGAGATCAAGGGGAATGAAGTACAAGCAAAATGGAAGCAAAAGATAAACCACATTCAATTCATTTAGAAAAGCATGTGCTTTGGTCATTGCTTGATTGGCTTTGACAAGGTAATGGAAAAATACTTAGTATACATGTACAACATATCCTTCATTGCCTAAAGCTAGATCGCAATCATTTCTTGTTTAAATTGTATTAGAGCTTAAGAAGGACATGGAGAGACTTCTGTAATACTTTTCAAAGACAAAAATGTTATTAAGGGGGTAAGTGGAGGTCAAATGTTTGAAGTGCAAAGTGAATTCAAGTCAGTGGGAATAAAATAAGAGCAATGACAGGCACAGATTTCATCATACTAAGAGAAGAAGCTACACAATATGTGCCAGAGTAATTAATGCTGGATTTTCTTAGACCTTTATATGTCCTCAAGACTGTATGTACAGGCTGAGGCTCTGCTTACATGGATTTCCAAAGCCACATGGCTGATCAAGTTCTTAGGAATAGCTGCAGATGCTGAAAGAGTGAACTGTTCCTGTAAACACAATACCTATTAGTATGTGATTGTATCATTAGGTGAGGTGTCAATCCCAAGCAGAACTTTAAATCAGTCTCAGATTAATGGAGCCAGATGTTTTGATACCCCTCCATGTTCTGCTACACAGAGCAGAATTGCTTTTAGTCCAATTGTTGAAAATATCTGCTTATTTCTTTAGATATTCATTATATTCAGCTACAAAAATCTACATTTTTACTGTGGCTTAAGCCTTCTGCTCAGTTTATTTCAGTGTTACAGAACACTACATAAATCCTAAGAAAGGGTGAATTCAAAAAATTAGCATGTCTTTCAGGGGAAAGATGAGACTTCCTAAACTAAAAGGGTTCAAGGAAAAATTTTAGACACTTCTAACAGAGCAACATAAATTCAGGTAGTACTATGTAGTTAGATTGTGTTATGTTAGCCATCCAAGTTCCACAACACTTTGCAATCCAATACTTATAAAATATCTGCTATGAAAAGCAGAATCTGTTTAATGAATGCCTTACTGATACTTCTAGGCTGCGTCTCTTTTCCACTATATGTCTTTCATCCTGCAACAGACACTGCAAATCTTACAATATGTACTACTTATTTGCTTGCCAAGAAGCTGTGGAGACTATCAGAAACTCTTAGATTGCAGACAAGAGGAGGGGCAGAGGTAGAAAAAACACTTACATGGCTAAAAAGAATTTAAACATAGTTGAAGAGACTGAATGAAGTAACTTAATAGTTTCAGCTAATGATGACAAAGACAGAATGTGCACATTTTCATTTTTCTATAGCTTTCTGCAATTAAGTAGTTGAAAACTGGTATTTGTAGGAATGCTTTAAGCAAGGTAAGTGGCATGAGGAAGACAGTTTCCATTTTAGCTAAGCCAAACTTTGAAACAATTAGGTTCAGTTAAAAAGGCTTACATTTTTCCAAATGAAGCACTCAGTAAATATACCTTCTTGGTAGGTTTTATGTTGTCCTTGAATGCAATTTATTTAGTTGGACTATATTTTAACAATAGTAGCTGATATCTGCAGTTTAGGCAGTTATGAAATAGGATGAAAGATCTGAAGAATTAGAAATAAATAGAGTGTTCTATACAGTCAGAGAGTGCAAACATGCAATACAGAATGATAGAGCAAATGTGTATTGTTAAAATGGGAATCTGGAAAAGAGGACTTGGAGCCATGATATTAGCTGTTTCCTTTATATATTGGATTTAACTGTACAGGGATAAACACTTCTGAATTGGTAACTTTAAACCTGCATCTTCATTTGTGCTAGAAAACATTAAACATCTAGGATGAAATCTTTTACAGTGCAAGCAGATTTTATCTTCATTGTATTTTTCTAGTGCTTCAGATACCAGAGTGGCTGAAGTGTTGTTAGATGGAAGGCTTTATTCTTATTAATATCAATATTTCAGTGGATGTGAGGTACAAATTAAAATACGTGTGTATGTTCGTCTTTTGATATGACATGGAGGTACAACATCTGTCCACAATGACATCATCTTCCAGTATCTTAGGGTTCACACTGTCCTGATTCAAAGTAAAACAACATGGGAAAATCCTTTTGTGGTACAGGAATTGTTTTCTATTCTGCTTAAAATTGTTGGTGTGATCTCTTTGATCTCTCTCAGTTTTGGACACAGAAAATAAATAAACTGTGATATAAAAATGGTCCACACATTGGTTTGCCAGGAGATATGGTCTGAATTAGATTACAGGGATCTGTTTGGCCTCTTTTGCTGGAAAAATAATTCTTTTTCTGGTTTTAAATCTATTTTGCCAGATAGATGTTTTATTATATCTAGAAATGTTGCACTGAACATTCAGCAGTATCTGAATGTATATTCTCATAGACTCACCAGCAATTTTACAGGAATTTGATCTCATTTGGAAGCTGTGGCCTATATTTCCAAGGTTTTCTGGGGTTTTATTTTGATTGTGGTTTTTTTTGTTTTGGGGTTTTTTTTAATTTTTCTTTTCCTTTTTTATGGGGGAGAGAGATTGTACAGATAGACCCACAATGATAACAGCTTTATTAAAATGTTGAGCACAGATTATTTTGCTATATTTGTCCTATTATCATTAAACAGATCTTCACATACATTTGTTCATGAATGTCCAAAACCTGAAACAACCAGAAATTAAGAAATAGACTCAATATTTCACAGAATGACAGAATATGCGGAGTTGGCAGGGACCGATAAGGATCATTGAGTCCAACCCTTAGCTCTGCCCAGGGCCATCCCAAGAGTCACACCATGTGCCTGAGAGTATCATCCAAAGGCTTCTTGAGCTCTGTCAGGTTTGGTGCTGTGACCACTTCCCTGGGGAGCCTGTTCCAGTGCCCAACCACCCTCTGAGGGAAGAACCTTTTCCTAATATCCAACTTAAACCTCCCCTGACACAATTCCAGGCCATTCCCTGGGGTCCTGTCACTGGTCACCACAGAGAAGAGATCAGTGCCTGCCCCTCCTCTTCCCCTCACAAGGAAGTTGTAACTGCAGTGAGGTCTCCCCTCAGTCTCCTCTTCTCCAGCTGAACAGACCAAGTGCCCTCAGCTGCTCCTCACACAGCTTCCCTTCAAGGCCCTTCACCGTCTTTGTTGCTCTCCTTTGGACACTCTCTAACTGCTTCATATTTTTCTCATATTGTGGCACCCAAAACTTCCACAATATTCAAGGTGAGGCCTCACCAGTGCAGAGCAGAGTGGGACAATCACTTCCCTTGAACAGCTGGTGATGCTTTGCCTGATTCCCCCCCAGGACACAGTTGGCCCTCCTGGCTGCCAGGGCACTGCTGACTCATATTCAACTCCTATGCAGTCAGCACCCCCAGGTCCCTTTCCACAGCACTGCTTTCCAGTGTTGAGGATCCGCATCTGTTATCCTGATCCTTTCAGAACCACATCCCAGCATGGAGAATGCTCTGAAATATGCATCCTCATGCATACTTTCATTCCCAAAGATGAATGTCCATTTAGTGAAGTGCCATTACAATGGTATTGTTACTTGTTAGTGAGAACTTTGGTGATTTTTCCTGGAAGACTTTGAAAATGAGGTTCCAGATACTCATTAGCCCACTTTTATTTTTTTTCCCCTCCATGAAACTGTGACTAGAAAAATGTCCATGTCGCTAACAATTCCAGTAAAAACTTCCAAAATATTACTAATTATTTTTAAGTTGGAATTTTTTCACTTAATACTAATATTCTGCAATAACATTGTTATGATATTCAGCTGTCTAGTCCCCATGGATCTAACAGGCTTGACTCTTTTCTGCGGTACTGGTATACCTTATTCCTCTTCTCAATATTTGTTCAATGCCATCACACTAAAAAATAATCTGCCATGATTCGAAGCAGTTAGTTGACTGCTGCACATTACTCTTTCTTTTCCTACTGTCATTCCTAGTGTTTGGCCATACATAATTCTTTCCTAAATGGTACTGAACAGCTCTAGGTGAACAGAAAGCTCTGTTCCCAGAATAAACAGCAAAAGTTGAGAGAGGGAGGGAGGCAGGGAGAAAGGGAGGCAGGGAGGGAGGGAGGGAAATTAAGATGCTTAAATCCATGTTGCCTGATTTTGTCCATATCATAGGTGAAAAGCTTACTTAATATTCTCTGCATTTTTCATAAGATCAAGTTTATTATCTCTCTTTTTTGTTCTTTTTCCTTCCTTTGTCTTTTCAGGTTCAAATCCAGAGTCCCTGAGTGCTCTCTTTCATTTTAGTTTGATTGGAATTAAATATTCATAATGATTTGCAGTATACCTCATTGAATGTATTTTTCTTAATAGGTATTTTATTTCACTTAGTGTCTCTGGAGATATTTATATTATCATAATCCTTCTAATATCTGAATACTTTATGGATGAGTACAATTTCTCATTTCTTGCTACTTCTGCTGACCTTAATTCAGTTTAAATCCTTCTCTTTCTGAGCATTTCAAGTGGTTGCACTGCTCTTCACTGATCCTTTCTTGTCCCTTTTGTAATGGATATGTCTGCTTTTGGAGATTGCTCTTGCAATCTCACCTATTTAGAAAGATGCCTTTCTAAACATGACTGAACCTGGTTTGTTTTCAGGTAGTAATAGCTGCTGCTTGCTCACAGAAGCCCTTTCACTTCTGCCTTTGATTCCTGTACTTTATTACAGACTTAGAATTACCAGTCCAAATGTCACTCTGTTCATAGTGAGCCAAGTTCCTAGACGTTTGAGCATAGCAGGTCCAAGCTGATAATTTTGCTATAGATATGTCTTCAAATTCACCATTTTTTTGAGGAAAGAGTGGTCATACAAAAGCCATTGTTTCAATTATATGTTTCTTTCACAGTTTCATGG
>WEIV01008111.1:1323-14789 GCA_013390005.1 Calyptomena viridis
TGCTTGTCTAGCAGCTTTGACATGAGGTAGAATACGTCTCTTTCTAGGGTGGTCATCCCCTGACCCTGGCCCATAGTTCCCTGCAGCAACTCGCTTCTTTTTCAGAGGATCAATTTGCTGGCCAGCGTGGCTCCCGCTTCTCCCCGTGGCTTAACCACCATCCCGAGGGCTCCCGCTCCTCCAGCGGCTTAACCTTTGGTAAAGTTCTGAAGTTCTGCAGGGATCACCGACAGTCACCTGAAAGCAGTCCTTTGGTCCTCACATGGGGCACCAGTTGTTGCGGGACGGTCAGCGATGGAAGGGACGGGGCAGATTGCTTGCATGCAATAAGCCAATTTTATTGATACAGAGTGCAGTATTTATACCTTTTTTGCAGTTACTAAAAATAGACCCTTATATAATGGTGTGTTTCTCAATACTATTGCAAAACTAGAAGCTATCACTGACCAGCACAGATACATATCATGCGTGCCTTTCCTCTATGCTGTCTTACTTGCAGATTGGCTGCACTGCCTGCCATGGTTTGTGGCCTAGCAGTGTTGTTGCCTTCACTCCTGACATGAGTTCAGTAGTGCTCTCACTTCTGCTTACTAGCTGTATATCCACACAGTATTATGGCACACTTACCCTTTCTTCCTAGAATTATTCCCACGGACATCACTGTGGTGGCAGCTGAAATAACAAGAAGCCAAAATTTCAGCTCTTCTCAACTTCACATCCAATATCAGCATAAAGGAAAAGAAGTGATGATAGCACTATGCAAAAATTAAGGATAAACTTGGGGAAAAGAAGGAGATTCAGGGATATTCTTCTGTGGTGGTGCATTTTCCTCCCTTTCTCCTGACTCACTCTATGATCTCAGGAACTCTCCTTAGATCCCTCTCTGGAGTAATGAGTTAGGTGATGAACTTCCTTCCTCCTTATCAGAAACCCATGCACGACTAAGGTGGAGAAAACACTGTCTGAACTGAGTTTCTGTTGCCTAAGCAAGGAGCAGGACAAGAGGTATTCAGTCATCTCCTGATAGCCTTGACTGGAGACTGACAGATGACTAAAGCCAAGCATCTCATCATATGAAAAGAAGTCCTAAGTGAGGCCCTTTTAGCTTTCAGGGGCTGCTGTAGCTGTGCCAGGAGCTCTGTCTCGGTGCTCACCAGCTCTTCAGTTTGAGACACTCAAAGCACCATTGCCAAAGATGCTGGTGGAGTCTGGGATGATACCCCTGACTTCAGGGTGCTCAACCTTTGCCTGTTGAGAGTTGCCAAAGCATGTAACATGAGTTAACACCAAATTTGAGTAGAATTTTTAATAGTTATATACACCTTTGTACACAATTCCTTGTGTCTGTCAGTGTGCACATGTGAATCAGATTTAAATGCACTAACAAGAATAGTATGAATATTTCCAATTCAGATCTATAATTATCTGCTGTGATCATAGTAAATCCTATTGTGTCATTTTGTAAATGTAAAATTAGTCAACTATTAAGTGCTGCTTAAGCTAATAAGTTGATCTTTCACAAATTTGCATTAAAACCTGCTTTTGTTAATACCTTTGACAGTGATTCTTTAAGTGGCCTAACCACTCATTCACATCATGAAGATGACAAGAAAGAGGGCAAGAAATGACAGATAAATGAGAAGGTAGTGAGAAAGTAGAGATAGAAAAAAGTGGGTTGCTGTGCGATTGAACATATATATTGCACATTCACGATTTATCATTGCTTATTACCTACCATGAGCCAGTAAGAATAAAAAAATGGTAGCATATTATTGTCGGTTTATTATTAGTTTGTATTTTGTTTGTTTGTCAAGCTGAAAATCCAAACTTGCTGTTATGATCTTATTTTCACATATTTGCACAGAAATAAAATGATGAATAACAATGACTATTTTCCACACGCTTTTGAGCTGCATTGACACTTTGACATATACCAGCCCATGTGATTGATATTTTCAAGTAGTATTAAATAGCTGGGAGTATCACCTTATTGCAGACATTTTAAAAACAGATATTTGGCTTATTAGTGTCACAGAGAATAAATACTCCATAGGTGCTGAACTGTTGATATCCTTTAATCTCTGTCATTTTTGGGTGACTGGTTGGTGATTGACTTTTGCTGGACGAAATAGATTTTTTTTTTTGCAGGGGAAATAGATTTATTTGTCTGTTCAAAAAAAATGTAAAAAAAAAATTGGAAATAGAGGTGCTTTTGAATTATAATGGTCATTGCAGCTGAAATCTGAACACTTTTTTTTCCTAGCAATATTGCTATACATAATCTGCAAGAGTATTCTTTGGAGAGCCTGCGGTATTGATAGTTTCCTTCAATGTGATGCTAGATAGATTGTTACTTTTCAAAGTCACTTACTCATCTGTTTCTCCAAGATCTACATGATTGAGTTAAAAAGTCTAATTTGATTGAAAGTGAGTGCAATAAAGGTTTTTTTCAACATCCTGACTGCTTATATTTGACCTTAGCCTGTTCATTCTTGTGGGTGTATTATCTGCATCAACTTTTATGACATCAACATCTATTTCTTTTCATTGCTCTAGCAATTGCATCATAAATTATCAATAATTCCAACTACTGCAGAGGAAATAATCGTCTTTTGGTAATATTAGTCTTTTTTCATTAACAGCCACAGTTTCACTGAGGGGAATAAATTAAATTTATTTTATCTTGTATATCATAGAATCATAGAATATTAATCAGTTGGAATGGGAGTTAAAATTATCTAGACCCAATTCCCCCTGCCATGGGCAGGGAGACCTCTTGCTGTACAAAATGGCTCAAGGCTCCATCCAGTTTGGTTTTGAATACTGCCAGAAATGGGACATCCGCAACTTCTCTGGACAACCTGTTCCAGTATCTCAACATCCTCATAGTATCGAATTTCTTCCTCATACCTAACATAAGCCTACTCTCAGTTTGAAGACATTTCACTTGTCCTATCACTACAATTCCTGATGAAGAGTTCCTCTCCATCTTCCCTGTAGGCCCCCTTTCAGATACTGAAAGGCTCTTATGAGGTCTCCATGCAACCTTCTCTTCTCCAGGCCAAGCAGCCAAAACCTCCTCAACCTGTCTTTTTCGGGAGGTGCTCCAGTCCTCTTATCAGCCTTGTGGGCCTCCTCTGGGCTTGCTCCAGGAGCTCCATGTTTTTATGTTGGGAACACCAGAACTGAATGTAGTGGTTCAAGCTGGGTCTCAAGGAAGCAGAATGCAGGGGAAGAATCACCTCCTTTGACCTGCTGGCCACACTGGTTTTGATGTAGCCCAGGATCTGGTTGGCTTTCTGGGCTGTGAGTACACACTGCTGGGTCATGTTGAATATTTCAATAACCACCATGCACAAGCCTTTTTCCGCTAGTTTTTCCAGTGAGTAGTCCATCTATCAAATCCATATCTTTCCAATTTAGAGACAAGGATGTCATGAGGGACGGTGTCAAACACTTTGCGTAAGCCCAGTAGACACTATCAGAAATCGGAAATCAGAAAATAACTGGGCCTGTGGAATAAAATGGTCTGATGTCAGCATTTAAACCACTAATTAAATTTTTCAAAGATTTCAATGCAGCAAAACATCACAGATTGTATAAACCCTGTGCGACATTTGTGGCTCAGTGTAGATAAACGAAAAAAAAGGGAATCTAAATAAAATAAAATAAATAAAGAATATTTTCATTCAAATGCCTCATATCTCTACTTTCCATAATAACCTGTTTTCTGATGTTAGAATTTTAATGGTTACCAACAAAGTAGTATAGGTATTTTTTCTCTCCATATTTCCTTTTTTTTGTCCAGTAATGTTCTACTTATTTGCCACATATGCTGCTCATACTAGCTACTTCTGTATGTAATTTAGAAACCTTTTATTACTCTTTGTTCACTCTTTTTTCCTTTCCTCTGAACACATCACCCTTCGCCACAATTTATAAAGATTACAAAATATACTTACTAACTTTTCCTTCATATGCTCCATCCCTGCTTTGATTCTGATTTCTTAGTTTTATCTAGTTTTTCCCCACCACCATACTATAAATATATTTTCATGGGTAGCAGGAGGATTTTTTTCCCTCTATTTTTAATTTCTGTACTACTAGTGTTATCTCTTCAGGTGGTTGCAGGTACAGATAGCAAGAGGCAGTGACAATCTTCCAACTAGCCTGATGTGTAAGCTTGCCCCTGCTGGTGGTTTTATCTCATCTATGTGGAGTCAAACCGTGTCACATAATTAGTTCATTGTGTACTTACTTCCCTGTGGCAGGCAAAATAAACACTATCCGCTGCTAGCCTCTGTGCTTTGGAGTTCTTAGGATGGTTCTCTTGGAAAACTGGCAAAAAAAAGATTGTCTTTTAATTGTTTACTTTAAAACAATAAATAGCTTGATATTTGTTAGCTGATTTCAAGTAAAACACTTCCTCACTATTACTTTTTCTTGTTGAACTGATGAAACAATGCTCAGTGTCAGCTAGTTTTTTAGTGTTCCATGACAGACATTAAAAGAAAAATTCTGAGATCAGGTAGGATAGAGACAAACCAAATGCCGTGTCATTTTGCGATAAGGTTTTTCACAGACATTGCTACTCTCCCCTGAAGTGATATCTAAAGCCAACCAACAAGGACCCTTGATTGTTAAATAAGAGCAGGAAACTGCCTTGATGAAGATAAGATTATAGTCTCAGATGTGAAACCTAAAATAGAAGGACCAAATTAAATAAAGTAGAATCATGCACAGAGGATTTTGAGGTTGATTTAATGGCATGCTATCGCTTTCACTATGGTTAGTACTCTTATGAGCTTACTGAGTTGCACACACAGTGTCAGTTTCATTCAAAGCAGCCTTTATCACAAGGCACCAGTTAATGCTTGTCTTCAGGGTACAGTAATTATGCTGACATACTGCAAGAAAATTATTCGGTACACACGTCTGAAAATGGCACGCTGCACACATTTAAATTTAGTTCTTTCACTGCTATGATCTCAAGATAATCATTTGAAGATGGTAGCTGAACTAGGAATTATAACATTATTTTCACATCCCAAGTTGCAATTTAGTTTGCAATTTTGCACTCTGCCATCTAACACTACTCAGAAAATTGGAAGATAATCTCTTCTCACTGAGTGTAGTTTGTGCTGCATTTGGACAGGTACTATAGCTACACCGTTCAAGACCGAAAATTTACTTAATTTTTGCTGAAGAAAATAGGACAGCTGCTAAAAGTGTTGCTTGTATATGCTAGTAAGAACCGAAACTTCCTGCTCCAGCAGTTTAAGAGAGTAAAGGTTAGAAAATAAAATTACTAGTGTTAGATGAGAATATCCTAAAACTCTTGTTCATTTATAATTTTATTAAAATTGTTTAATGGAATAGATGATTTTAAAAAGTCTTAATTATTCCTGAAATAAGGATCTATAAGAACTATATTTTAAATTGTTAAAAATGCTGTTTCAAACGCATGAACTGAGAAAAATTGCTCTATGTACTTTACATTTAAAAAAGGAATTACATGTGTTTACAAAAAAATAAAAATCTGAAAAAGAAAATGAAGCTTTTTAAAATTAAAAAAATAGGCGTTTTACTTTGATCTCATTGCCATGTTAGTGTTTTCTTTCTGTTAACTTAAAAAAAAAAAAAGTGCTTACGCTTACTTTGAGACCATTTCTACCCTAATCTATCTGACAAATATTTGCTATCCAGAGTTCACTTTTCTGTCTCAAAATTAATGTCCTGAACTCTTGATGCCAAAGATTTATCAAGCAGAGAAGATCCTAAAATAATCCCATTTTCTATTATAATCCCAGTCATATTCAATCTTCAATTTTCACATCCTAAACAAATCAGAAAGCAAAAAATAAACAGATATGTCAACAAATGAAGAGTCAAAAATGAAGTGAGAGAAACTACCTTTTTCTAAATCTTTGGATTTCTGTCTTTTTTGTGCAGCTGGTTTGCTTCACATGAGGTTAGAAAGGAACATCAGATTTTCTCTAGGAAAGAAGTAATATTTTGGTAATTGCAATTTCTAATTGTGTTCTTTTCCAACTACATTACACAGTTCCCTGAGTTTACCTAGCTTTAAACAAAAGCATATGTGAGAAATGGTACAAAGATCCAAGGCTTATCTATTCCTGCAAATCGAATTTCCACATAACCCTGTTTGTCTCTTAGCATTTAACTTCAGTTTAAATCCTTAGCACAATGGGCTACTTAGGCAGATAAAGTCAGAGTTTTGTGTTGCCACAGTTGGGAAGCAGATATGGCTAAACACTCCTTCTGATTCTTAGATCAAAAGTTTATCTCTGCTAAGCTCAGCAATATAAGCTTCTCTCCCCAAGGGTACTGTTAACAGGCTTGTTAATTAGTCATCAATAGCTGTCAAATTGTTAAGCAAGCATCAAACACCCAATGGTAACAGTACTAAGCTATGGAATTTCTGATGAGCCCCTGACTTCAGTAACTTGTGATTTGAAATTTAGAACATGTTTTCCTCCACTGAAGTCCTGTGGCAGACTTTCAGTTCCCTGACTGTATAATCAGGTGTTTAGTGGTGAAGTCCTGACTGATGCATTCTACAGTGAATATTCAGCTGTGCTAAAAGGCAGAAAATGTTTGCATTTCAACACAAACCCAAGGTCATCAGTCACTCTGGTAACACAAATCACTATATGGATGCAGTGAATGACTTGACTTTAAAATCTGCTGGGGAGAGAAGGGAAGGAATGTTTTGCCTAATTTTTTTTTCCCTTAAGCCACTTCAGAAATGCAACAGGAAACTAACTCCCTGTTAGTTATGGATGATGAAAGAGAAGAACAAGCCTGCCAAATGGTAAACTGATGATATAAACTCCTGGCAATCTTTTGTCCCTTTCGAAATTATGTTTCCAAGTAAAATCCAAATCCTCCAAAAACCATTACAGCAGTCATTATATGAACTCCAGTAGACTGATACATCTGAACCTTCACAAGCTGGGAGCCTGGGCACTTCTTCAGCCACTCTCATGTATTAAACCAAACACGACACACTATACAAGTGTGGATTCTTGATTAAATCTGGTGGTAAAATGTTTAGCAATGCCTGCAAGAAGGATGGTGTGTCATGCTAAATTGTGCTACAATTGAGTTCGAAAGCCATTGAAAGCACTTTCTCTCTGTTCAAGCAGTGTAAAAAAATCACAGTGTTCAACCACCATCTAATCTCTCACTCCTGGTGCCATGATTTACTGCTCTGTTCTTCAGACTGAGTTTTGCCTGTAAGGCCTGAGTCTTGCACAGTGGACAAAAAAATCCAGGCAAATAATTTTCTATTCAAGTGAATCGGTTTCCTAAGCACAATAAAGCTGCACACATCTGGGCCCTTATCTGAAAACCACTGGGGTCAGTGAGAATTGTTCCAGTGACTGCAGTAGGCTTTCTGTCAACCAGTTGACAAAATCTTGATTTGAAATAAATTTGTCTGCAGTGCTGGTTTTTAAATTGATGTTTCTGAGGGAAAGGGAAATATTAGTATCTTGCCATGCTCTTGTGGCTTGAGACTGTGCTAAAAATGTCTTCTCTCACAGCCATTTTATAAAATTCCATAAAGAGGAGACTTGCAATTATTTTGGGTGAAGTATTATGTGGCTGGCCAGTTTTATAGACTCTAGCTACACAAAAGAAAACTGAAAGACCTAGAAAAGGATAGCAGTGTATCTATACGTATTTTAAGCATAATATAGTTCATGACATATGGGATTTTCCTGTCAGCCTCTCAGACCCTGTTAAAATCTGCAAAAAGAAATATCTTCCCTGTTTGCAGACTGCACATATATTAAAAAAAAAAAAAAATGTTTTTTTTATAATAGTTACCCAGTAACATTGTGACAAATTAGAAAGACGCAGAGTGATTATTTACCATATGATTTTTTGGGTGCTACATATCAGCAAATAGGAAAACACAATAAAACAAGTATATATAATATGTTTAGAACAGTGTATTTCTGCAACGATTACACAGAAAGTAATATCCTAATTTCAGGTTTTGCATATATCTGATTAGAATCTGCTATCTTTTACTTGAGTTGGAGAGCATCCCATTTTTGAGATGTCTCAATGATTTTGATATATCATCAGAAAATCTAAGTGGACAGGAATACCATCTTCTTTGCAATGTGAGTGAGTAGTGTCAAAAATGATAAATACATCATCTTCACATTGGCATGTTTAAAGACAGAAGCTTTAGATGAGATGGGGAAGAAGAAACATTCCTAATGGGTAATATCTTGGAACATATAAAGAAGTTCATGAAGTGAAACAGACCTAGAGACATTTCCCACAGATGCTATTGAAAAAATGGGGAGAAACTTAGTAGTTTGTATTCCAATACAGGAGAAAGACATGCAATTCTAAGCGAAGTTTAACAGAGGTAGTTGGGTGTCTTTTCTCACATAAGCATTACCTATTAAATATTCCTTCATATTCCTGTCAAAAATGAAATCTTCTAGAATTTTAATGATGGCGTTGCTAATGTTCTTATGTGAAAATATATTACATGTAAATATTTCTCCATCCTCTTCATTCCTGAAAGTGTCATTCTCAGGCAGAAATTCATAACACATCATACCCATCCCTCCTTCAGTTTCCAAACACTTCTCTGTCACTTAATTGGCCCCATTAGTGAATTACCACAGGCCCCTCTATTTGGATCTGTCTTCAAATAAAATATATAACATTATCTAAGGTCAAGACAATACCTGCCAGGGAAGGTGGGAACCTTCCTGGAGTAGAAAGAAACTCTTCCTCCACTTTATTTTACCCTTTTAATCAAAAGGCTTTCAGTCAAAAATGTAGAAAAAGGAAATAACTATTCTTTACTAAAATACACAGAACAAAATAGAACAAACAGTAACACAACAGTAACAAGAAGTATCACCCCAACAAACACTCCCTCCCTCTCTGTGTATTTTTCCTCAGGCCACAGCTGGGGGGGAAAACAGGCAGGTCCTGTGAGCTCACCACACATGCAGGTGTTTCCCCCAGTTTACTGCCAAGATGGGCAGGAGTCGTTTGTCCAATGCAGGAGCAGTGGAAGATGGAGAGTGCCAAACGGGCTGAATCTGAGTGAGGATCTGTGTAGGTAAGGCTCCCTTTCTGTCTCTCTCTCTCTGGGGCTGCTGCAAAACACACCTGGACACGGAAGCTGGGCTGGGTCAGGCAGAGACAGCAGCAGATGTGATCTGGTCATAAGAAGCAGCTGGGACCTCTCNCCCTCCCTCTCTGTGTATTTTTCCTCAGGCCACAGCTGGGGGGGAAAACAGGCAGGTCCTGTGAGCTCACCACACATGCAGGTGTTTCCCCCAGTTTACTGCCAAGATGGGCAGGAGTCGTTTGTCCAATGCAGGAGCAGTGGAAGATGGAGAGTGCCAAACGGGCTGAATCTGAGTGAGGATCTGTGTAGGTAAGGCTCCCTTTCTGTCTCTCTCTCTCTGGGGCTGCTGCAAAACACACCTGGACACGGAAGCTGGGCTGGGTCAGGCAGAGACAGCAGCAGATGTGATCTGGTCATAAGAAGCAGCTGGGACCTCTCCACCATTTTCTTGGGCAAGAGGAAGAGAGTGGGAAGAAACAGCACCAGCGAGTCAGTGCCAGGGCCCTCTTCCACATGTTAGTCCCAAAACCAGAGAGAGCCGGGTTGGTCATTCACTGAGTTTTTATTGTCCAGAGTGAGGGGAGAGAAAAGGCAGGTATACTCCACCCACCGCAGCCCTCTTGTCCTCAGCACTCATCGATGTTGCCCACCCCTCCCATGCACAGCCATGGTAGAGCAGAGAATCTCCCTGCCACTGACAATCAAGAGACATTAACTCTCAGAGCTAAAACCAATGAAGTCTTCCACCCCTCNGCTGGGACCTCTCCACCATTTTCTTGGGCAAGAGGAAGAGAGTGGGAAGAAACAGCACCAGCGAGTCAGTGCCAGGGCCCTCTTCCACATGTTAGTCCCAAAACCAGAGAGAGCCGGGTTGGTCATTCACTGAGTTTTTATTGTCCAGAGTGAGGGGAGAGAAAAGGCAGGTATACTCCACCCACCGCAGCCCTCTTGTCCTCAGCACTCATCGATGTTGCCCACCCCTCCCATGCACAGCCATGGTAGAGCAGAGAATCTCCCTGCCACTGACAATCAAGAGACATTAACTCTCAGAGCTAAAACCAATGAAGTCTTCCACCCCTCCCCTTGAGGATTTCTGCTCTCAGCATATGGGTTACCCTTTTCACTTCCTCTGTTTTGTCAACATCATGGTGATAATGGGAAGATTTCACCAAAAACAATCTAACCCATAAGAGGCGTTAAGATTCCTTTCTTTTCATCTCTCTCTTCATCTCTCACACCCTGATATTAGGCAATTCATGCATGTTTCAGAGGAATAAATGCCTTCATCACCTGTAGTTTTTCACATATATATCAGCAGGAATTAGTGGTAATAACCCGTTAGGAAAAGAGTATCTTTTCATTAGACGATTTCCTTAATTTCAGTCAGTAGAACAATCTTTTTTGTTCCTATGTCAGGTTTATACTTCTAGAGAGCTCCACAATAAACCAATGGACTTCTTGCTTGAGTAAGATGTAAGTAAGGAACTGAGTGAGGAAAGGAAGAAATGTGACATCAGAGCTGGTTCAACAATGTGTTGCCAAAACTACTAATGACTTCAATAGGCAAATATTTCGTTCACCTAAAGAACCACATATATAGCCATTTTAAAGAGATTTTAGTGGAGAAGAATCAGAATGTAATCCTGTACAGAAGATAAAACCAAAACCAACAGAACAATCATGTTTTTCAGATCCTTATAGAAAGGTAAGTATATCTTTTTACTCTGCATTGGAATGAATTTCATCCATTATTCTTGTTTCTTCATAGGAATGAAGATTCCCTATAGAAAACATAATAACTAGAAGAACTAGTTTATAAAAAACATCTAATTGACATGACCCATGGATTTGATCTCATAGAGTCTCTTTATATAAGTTATAAATTAACATATTGACATAAACTTTGAGTTTAACTATTAATGTTACATCAACATTTTCTGCATGAACTTATACAAGATGACTTTCTAAAGGATAGATTTCACAGATGCCCCCGTCTTAATTACATTTTCATTAAGCTTCTTCCAAGCAGAGTGAATCCTGGATAAGCATGCCATCAAATAGTAGCCATTGCCATTAGTGAGAGTCTAGAGAAAGAAAGGATCCCAAATGTTAATGTATCTCTACATACTCAGTTAAAACACAATCCAAAATTAAAATGGGTTTTGAAGCATCAGCACATGTCTGCCAAAAACTTGTGCCAATCCACATCCGTGCAGAGACAGAAAACACATTTGACCATGAATGCTGTCTTATGGGACTTCATTCCACAGCTGTTCTTTAAGGATTTAGATAAAATATGTTCTTCAGCTACTGCTAGTTTTCAAGAATGCACATAACTGCGGTTCAGAGTGCCATAATATGTCTTTGCTACTATCTTTGGTTACACTTTGGCATTCCATAAAACACAGAAATTAAAAAATGAGCACCATAAGAACCACTTTTTCAAGGACCAATGTTTCTAATCTCTCTCACCCTGTAATTAAACTAATTAAATTAAATTAATTTGTGTTGCTCTTGTTTGACATGTGTGCATAATTATTATTCTTAGTTTATAGCCTCATAGTAATTAATTTTGCTTATTTATGCTGTTTTTTCAAAATATGAAAGAAATGTATTTGTAATATATAATATAATAAAAAAGTCCATTTCATGCAATAAACATTTTATTACTTTGAAGGAAGTATTGTTCAAAAACCAAATCGTTCCTTCCAGAATAACTTTAGTAAAAGACAAAATAACAGAGCTTTCCTGAGACTTAACTAATCCATATGAATAATCACAAAAAAAAAAAAAGACATAGCGAAGACATTGCCTGTGGGCTGACATGGGTGGGTGAATGAAGAAAATAAAGCTGAGAATCATGGCAATTGATGGGAGGACAGACGATCATCCACTCATTCCACAGAACCCAGTTGTCTTCTTCTCTTACTGTCTCTCCAGTGTAGGGGAAAAGTGAGTTCTTTTTGTAATAGGTCTTAAACAATACTGCTCAAAGGTCTTTGAATATTGTAACTAGATGCGACGAAGCAGAAGCGCACTAATAGGATTGTCCTGACCTTAAGTGCCAGATTTGTGTGCTATGGACCCTTCTATTGGTTTGCTACCTTGGACTAGCAAAAGGAAGAGAATTCATGTATCTTATCTTGGCATTAAAACCATAACATGGGCACTCAGAACTTTCAGCTGCAGAAAAAAAAATTCTTGCTCTTTTAGAAAATTCCCTAAACACTGGGTTATCATCTAAGCAGAACCCTGATACTGTCTTATAGATGAATGTAACCCATGCTGCATTTTTAATACTAACCATTGTAGCTGGGATTCAAGGTCTATTAGGCTTCTTCTGCAAACTGACAGAAATCATTATCTGAGAGTATTAGCATAATTAATTGTTATGGATTTAAATCCCGTTTGGATTTTTTTTTCCCTCATTCCTACTGCTTTGGTTTCAGGTGCTGTGGTCTTCTTCTTCCCTCCTTTCCTCCCTGCACTCGCCGGGGACTGGCTCCAGGGAGCTGGGGATTCCATGCAGTTGTAGGTCCTGCCCACAGGGCAGGGAGAGGGGCAAAGGCAGTGAGGGGAGGCAGGAGGCAGCCACACTGCCATGCACGACTGGGCCAATCTTGGGCAGAGTCGGGGGAGAGGGAAGACATTGCGGGAAAACAGAAAATATAAAAAGTGCAGTGAAGAGAGACGGCCCACTCCCCTCTCTCATTTGAGGTTTGGCTGCTGCTGCCTCGTGACTAACCCAGTGGAGCTGAGTGCATCCTGTTTCTCCTCTGCACATCTCTCAAGCCCGTCCCTTTTTGTCATGCAGCCCAGTGCTGGGCCCTGCCATTCAGTTGCCATTTCATGTGGTCTTTGCCGCAGCTTCTGAGAGGTCCCAGCTCACCCCATACTCTGGGCCAGTGTGTGCCACCATCTGCATCTGTGCATCACCGCTGCTATAACCACTAGAGCCTGCTCTAGACCCTCGAACAGACGCCATCTGCAAAGGAGTTTCTTTTCCCCTCCCTGCACTGGGGGGCACAGTGAGATAGACTGTCCCTGCATTGCCTGCAGAAGGGCCCCAGACTGCCACAACAATGGCCATTGTTGTGGTCACAGGACCCCTCACTGGGTCACAACTCCCTCTTTGTCTCCCAAGGCAGTGCTGGTGCCTCCTGCCGGCCAGAGTTAGGACTGCCTTGAATGGGATAGGTGTTTCTCTGAGTTCCAGCTGTTCTCAAATCGCTGCTTTGTGTTGCGTTTTATCATATATATATATACACACATATATACATGTGTACGTATTTAGAATATATATTGATTTATAATATAAAATGTGTATAATATA
>WEIV01008111.1:24705-43952 GCA_013390005.1 Calyptomena viridis
ATATATATTTCTGTACATGCTTCTCGCAGTACCCTTTTTCAGAGCAGAGAGAGGGATCAAGACTGCTTTGTTGCTGTATTGTGTGAGATCAGCTTATGATACGATAAAATCAAGTGCAATGAGGGTCATTTTAAGTGTATTCACTCAGAATTTAGATGTCTGTTGCACTCCCACCCTTACCTCAGATGCTACTTGTGGGAGTCCATTGCTAATCGTACCCAGTCTGTGGCAGGGAACAGGGGTGGAGGATTTTTCCTGACTTTTTACTCCCTTTTCTTTCTTCAGGTCTGTTATAGTAGCATTTGAGAATTTTGAATCCCCTTTGGATATTAAGGAAAGCATGTTCTTGTTGCTAAAACTTCCAGATCTCTTCAGTGCAGTCTACATCATATTTAGAGTCAAAAAAGAGATGTCTAGAAAGGTTGTTCAGAGATCTGCCTTGAGGGTGGATAGCCATGAATTGCATGGGATGTGGGAGTAAACGGGCCTGTTTTGAAGGACTGTTCTGCTCCAGGTGATTGGAATTTCTCCCCCAGACAGCTACAGGATCCCGATAAAGGAAAATAATATTTGCAAGAAGAATGCTGTGGCAAAGCCAGAGAGGAGCAACTCACTGAAATGTATTGGGCCCTGGCTACTCTTTACCAGACACAGTTCGATACAAGACAGAATCCTCAGGGGGAAGAGGAGGGAAGCACACCAACAGGCACCACCGCAAATAAAACTACGGCTGAAAAAGGATCCATTTCCTTTCTCCTTGAAAAGAGCATATTAAGACTATTAGCATTTTAGGATACGATACAGTGTCTGGGACAGAAGAACTGACAATTGACGTATTTTAGTAATTAAAAGGAAGTCTGCAGTGCTCCATTTTAAATAAAATGTAAAGCAGCAAAACAGATGAGAAATATGAAATATCCATCTACATAACTAATTATGACACATCTATTCAGTAGTATGCTGACTCTGTACTTCGAGGGTATGAGAACAAATTGTTTCATGGCGTTAACGATTTCATTTTGTGTTCTTAAGCACCCTGGTGTTGCGACTAGGTTTTGCAGACTTGGAAAAAGATTAGAATTCATCAATACTGTAAAAGCATGGAAATGATTGATTCAGTGATTAATCTCATGGTAACCACATGGGAACAAAACAGCTGAGTATATTCTATAATCCCTTTTTCCCAAATGTAATTACAAATGGAATAGATCAATTCATGTGTTTCTTCTGATCTTGTAGTAGACCTATTAGAATTGCTAGGCTGTGTAATAACTTAGTACATATCAGCATTATTCAGAGCTAGAGAAAATTAACTACTAGAATTTTAGGAGTAATTTTAAATGTTGAAATTTTCCATTGACTATTTTATAAAGAAAATGGTATTTCTCTTAGAAAAATTACTTTTATAATTTTTAGCATATACCTTGTATGCTGAATATCTCCAGTCCCTCTTAGGGTACAGTTTGTATTCTGTGTATCATACACTTACTGAATTGGAACTTTATCTTCTATGAACTCAAGGGAGTAGAGACGATAGTAGACAATAACCGCTCTCCTTTGTGATGAGCTCTTTGTTACAAGATGACCTTCTAATGCTGATTTTTGTGGAAAAGAAATAGCACAGGTGTAGAACACCACAGATATTAAAATTATATGAAGGGAAATGCCATCCTGAATCTTTGAGCTGGTTGCCTAAGTTTTTGAGAGAAACAGAGTTGACCATATTTGTTTTCTTCAGGGTTTCTCACTGACTATTACCTGACTGGTATGCTTACTCTCCTGAATTCTGTTTTATTACGCTAGGATCCTTGTGGACTTATGGGCAGAATCAGTAGTTCACCCCAAGAATTTTTCACATAGCAAAAAAAAAAAAAAAGCAATGCAACACTCTACAAATCCTGAAAAATTTTTGTTATTCTAGCTCCTAAGTATCTCAGACCCTGTGTTTCCTCCTACAACTCTGCAAACAAGCATTGCTTCACTAGAGCTCTAGGGCTATAAAATTATGTGTGCAGGCACCTGTTTTTTCTCTGGGCAAATAGGCTGCCATATTTTATATTAAAATCAGTTTCTAAATATGCTTAACAGTGTATTCTAACTGTTGTCCATTTAGAATTTCATCTTTAAAGACAGCTACAGGATGAAATAAAATTTAGAGTGCTTAGATTTAAGTTAATGATAAAGGAATGAAACTTGCAATTTCTCAGTTTTTCTTGCTGTTTATTAAGCTTTATCACAACTTTAGCATGTCACCCTAACCTGGGTTTAACACACCAAAGCGTGTGCAAAGCGAGGAAGCACAAAGCGAGAAGGGAGTAGGGTGTGGAAAGCCTCAGAAGAAGAAGTGCCTCAGAAGAACTGCCGAAATGGCGACTGCATCTAAGTTTTTAAGGACACTAATAACCAATGATATGATAATACATATTATGTTTACAATTCGGTACCAATAATCCTAACTTATTACTAACACGTCTTCTCTACCTCAGACCTATTCTACCAATCATCAAATGCCAGCTCTACTGCAGTGCAAAGAGCAAGAAGAAAATGAAGAAGAAGAACTCAGGGCAACACCCAAAATCCTCCATGTTGTCTTCTTTTATATCTATACTACAAAACCTAAAAGTATAAGCTTTACTTCTATAACTAACTAAACCATAATCCAAATTATTTTTCTGCTGCTCTTGCTTCCATCAGTTTTGGAAGCCCTTCCCAGGGACACAGATCAAAAACTGTATTCTCCTGGGGTCTCTGCGAGGGTCCCAGACCCTCCAGGGCAATCTGAGGTGTAGACTTGATATCCTGGACTCCGACAAAAAACAAAAAAAAACAAACATAGAAATGCTCAAGTAAATGAACACCAGTTACAGAGATTCATTTGTTCTCTGTCCTTTTTTGTTTTTAACAACCATGGTGCATTTCTTACGATTCTTCTAGAATCTAAAGTATGTGAAAAGAAGAACTGTACTTTTGTTTTTAGACACATTTGCTACCCTGAAAATTTCAATTTGTCTGCTAAGATGAATTGCTTACTCTATACATATACATATATACAGAGATAGAGACACACACATATACACATATATGTATTTTTATATATAGCAGACTTTCACTGATGCCCTGAAGGAGAAAGAAATGTTTCCATATCTGTAGAAAACACAGTTTTAACATCCTTTGGATGAAGGGAAGCTATCTGGTTCTGGTTTTCTGTTGCATCAGCATACATGAATTATATTAGGAGCAAAGCTGCCTATCTTATCGTTATTAGTATCAGCAAAAGCTCAAAAGATATGACACCCGGGCTGCAGTCATACAATCTATTCAAGTTTTCCTTGTACATCCAAATTATTTGACTCTGGTTTCTTCATCAGACCTGTCTCATCCCCTAGGAACGGATATGATTAAACCTATATATCTAGACCATTTTAAGAGCCATCCAGACTTGCCTTTCCTGAGTTTCCTTTGAAGGGAAGAAGAGCAGAGACCAGTTACTCTCATTGATCTTTGGGGATGTTATGGTTTGAATGTGTTTTCTCTTTTTCTTTTTTCCCTTTCATGGGAGAATTTTTTTCCATGACCCCAAGCTGGGGCGGGGGAGGGGGCAGGAAGGCTGGAGCGGAGCGCACTCGGGGCTGTCCCTGTTCCTCGGTGGGTCCGTCCCTTTGTGCACACGCCGGCCCGTGGCCACCCTGTGCCGGGGAGGGGTTCTGCCCAGCTGCGTGGCCGGGCTGGTGACGGCTCCTCGCTCTCCATCCCGAGGATGGTTCCCAGGGCTGCTCTGTCCCTCCTCGTTCAGTGAGGGAAGGAGGGGGGAGGCCCAGCCGTGCCCACTGCCCCCTCACCAGCACCGAGGCGGCAGCGGCCCAGTTTTAGCAGTGGGACCGTCATGGCAGCACCGCTGCCCCTCCCGTGGTTCTGCACGGAGCCGAGCCGAGACAGCAGCGCCCCGGACGAGGAGCGCTCATGATCAGCCGAGGAGCTGTTTTCCGGCTCAGGGAAGAGCGCGGGAACCTTTTCCAACCACCCTTCAGAAAAGAAGGCAGATCGTTCCGTTCTGTTCATGCCTCCCCAGCCGCTCGGCCCATCCGTCTGGATCNCTCCCCAGCCGCTCGGCCCGTCCGTCTGGATCACGCCAGCTCCTTTGGAAGACAACTTTCATATCCAAAAGGTTTTCCTTCCTCTACCCCCCATCCAAAGAGGAGGTTTTTTTCCTCGTGAGATTGTTTTTTTTCCCTTCTCCTTGTGTAGCTCCGAAGGAGTTCTGGACTGCTGCTTGCCGTTAGGGGGTGGCTGCACCTTCCCTGACTACTGAGACTGGCCAGAGACTAATTAGTGCAAACAGGGAAAAGTTGCTCAGTTGTTTGTTGGGGATATTGTTTGGGTTTTTTTGTATGTGCATTCTGTGTTCACCTAGTTTATATATATAAAATAGACATATCTGATAAGAAGTGAGTGTTTTTCTTTTCTTTCTGCATCTCATGCTCCAGTGTCCTTAAAGTGAAAAATATGAAGATATTTGTTTCTGAACTGGGACATTCATTGGTGCCCAATGTGGGGTACGAGGTACAGGTAGAAAGGGATAATCGCTCATGGAAAAGTTTGTTTTTGTTTAGCAAAACTCCCTTGAGCTATCGCCACATTTTCCAGTTTGGCTCAGTTGGGCTGGCAGGTAGCTCTGTCCATGATTTTCCCATTTGTAGATCCCTGCCTGAATTTAGGTATGTTTGCTAAGGCTTGTTTTGGCCATGATTAAATTCATTAATTGGATCTAGAACTGGGCAAATCTGACATCTGGGTTTCTCCTTGCTAATGTTTATGGATGACTCCAGTATGTTCATGGCCTGAGCATGGATCCCTGGGGATTTTTGGTCAATTCCTTAGTCAGTTCTTTGGGGAAATACACTGGGAGGTACCTCTCAGGGCTTTACTTCTTTTCCTTTTGGGACAAATATTACAAGTTTTGGAGTGGTTAAGGTCCCATTAGACACCAAGGGTGTTCTGTTTCTATCCATGTTTCTAATGTCCCTGTTTAACATGGTTGCTGCCATGCTTAAGAATAGGTTGGAGTCTTTTGGGGCAAATATTGCATTGGCCTTAGGCCCTAGGGAAGCTGTACAGAGATCCACCCTGGACACAACAGGCACTGTCTTGAGATCTGCTCCAGAATCCACCAACACTCCACCACAGCCCACCAACCCACCGCAGGCTGTGCCGGTCTCGACCCACCTTAAGTGGATGGCAGCACTGACGGAGGACATTTCATCAGGTGCTAAAAGCAGACTTGGCTCTAGTCATTGTGAAGTCCACCAACCGCACTCAGATCCCCAGCCAGGTACAGGAGTACCTGAGGGACGACCCTAGTGGTAACCCTGAGGGAAGTGAACATGCTGCACTGTGCTGGGCCCTAATCAACGCCTACCGGGCCATGATCGCAACTGTGCAACAAGTCAAAGGGGAAATATATACTCCAGGGAAGCTCACAGCTGTCCTGCCCACCCAGCTTGCACCCACACCAGATGAACAAGAGCAGCCAACCTCAGCAGCAGTTGCCCCTGTGCAGAAAAAGAAATGTAAGACCAAGACAGCCCATCTAAATAACTATGATAGGGAGCCAGGGCCCTCATGAGCAGAACCAGAGCCTGAACCCATTGTGTATATATATATATATATAATAGACATATCTGATAAGAAGTGAGTGTTTTTCTTTTCTTTCTGCATCTCATGGTCCAGTGTCCTCAAAGTGAAAAATATATAGATATTTGTCTCTGAACTAGGACAGGGAACAATACCAGATGGTACACATCTGTCAAATAGTAAAAAGATACTCATCTCTTTGGGGAATAAATCTGTGCCAGATAAGATATATCCCCCATAGAAGTAGCATGTGATCATATAATTAAAAACTATGTTCAAAAGAACATGTGCATCAGAAGCCTCAAATGTTCCTGGAAATATTAATTTTGGAATTCCCAAACTTCTGAATGCTTTACTTCAATGTCAAATTTCTGTCAGTATAGTTTTCATGGTGGACAACCAGGGTCAGAAGGTGGAAATGTGAAGGGAAGAAATATTATCTAAGCTATCATTACTGTAACACCAAAGAGCATGATAAAGCTCTTGGTAGGTTTGTACACTATGGGTTTGGCTTTGAATTTGATTCTAACCTTCCTGTTGTGAAAACTGCTCAGCAAACTGGTGTACACCATGTGCATACATTTGCCTTGTCTGTGATGGGACAGTAATAACATTTAAAATAACCATGGTTTTAATTCACTTACCCTCTCTTTCAAGTGCTTTCAGTGTGTCCTTTCATGTGAAAACAGAACTTTAATGGATACTTCTGGATATATTTTTAAAATTTTTATTCACCTAGCCATGTAATAAAACAGCTCCAACTGGTAATGTAAAATCAAGGATATTCAACACTTCCATTTGGAGACCCTGATAACTTCGCTAACTAAATTTGAAACACATCAGAGTGAAAATATACAGGTAAAGCACTTTTCAACAGCTAAAATAAATTGCTTCATCTATGTGTTAAGATTTTGTCATCTTTAATTCTCGTGGTCAGTTTTTTTCTCCAGTTCACAGTCACACTGTTTTGACAAGCTGCCTAGCAGTTTTTTCAGTTTCAGAGACAATTATTTCAGCTAGGATTTTGTTGTAGCTGAAGTAGGACAGAGTTTCTCCTTCTTGTTCTTTTGTCTGAGTATGGATATACTCCTTTGTAGGTATGTGCATTTCAAAGCTCAAAGGTACACTGTTAGAAGAGGATTCTTTTCTTTAACAAAATGTAACCTTACAGTAGCTGAGCCAAGCAGAGATAAAGAAGGGGAAAAAAACAGAGCAGGCTCACACTGGAATGCAGCTGCGGCCATCTGATATCTTTATTAAGCTGATGTCTTTGATTAAGCTGTTTGTTATGCAGCAATTTTGGCTACATTTTTTGTAAAGGTACTGATCAAATCTAAAAGTATGCTGATAAATTCACTTAAAAAAGGATGGACACAGCTGATATGTACGTTTAAGTATGCTGATAAAAGTATGCTGATAAATTTACTTAAGAAAGACGGACCCAAAATTCTCATTTATATAACCTGATAAAAATGCTTGTGAGATAGGCCAGTGTAGCAGTTTGAAAACAGTATTTATTTTTTGGGAGTGGAAAAAAATTCCATTTGTATGAGGACATTGAACTCCCATGAAGTGGAATAGAAAGTCTGGAATTGTAAAGAATCTGATTTTCTAAATATTTTTTTCTTAACCTAGATCAAGTCTGTTCTGTCATCAGAGATCTTTCTGCTTATTGTCATGTAGCATCTTCTGTAATATCACTTAGTTCAAAATGCAGAATATTTTCTTCAAATGCATGTATGTATTTTTTACCATGAAAAGTGCAAGGTATTATTGTCACACTAGAGATTTACAAAGCTGTGCACATCATAGTGGTTTCCTGAAAATCTTTTTACCCTCAGATGTATCTTACTCACCACTGTTTGCACTTTGAGTGTGTGCAGACTGGACTGTCAAAACAGTGGTGACCTAACGATCACTTTTCCAGTATGACAAATAAAATTATAGCTCTGCACAGGACTGGGAGATTGGACACAATGGTCTTTCCAAATACTGAAGTGCAGAAAAACCTCCTTCAGGAAAAGATTTGACTGTGAAATTGCACAAATCCACATTGGGGAATATTTGGATCTTTGGACCAGTTTTATTCAGGAGCTGTAAAAGAGAAGAGAACTGTAGAGCTGTGGCTGCAATTATATTTAATGAATAGAAGCTCTTTTGCTGCAGTGGTATGGATGAAATATCATCTCCACCTTCGTTTATTCAGAGTCTGTCACCTGAGCAGACTGATGCAAACCTGGAACATGCATAGGTGACTGCTGAGTGGAGGTCTCCCAGCATAAAACACTCTTTCCAGGAAACAATGCTCCAAGCTATTGTAGATAGAGTTCCAACGCAGTTAAGAATGAGGGATCTCTGTGGACAGGTGCCCTCCTAAGCCTCTGCATTACCCAGCTTGGGGAGCTGGAAGCTGTTGTTGTCCTCTCTCACAATCACCAGAATAAGAAAGCAGTAGAGTGAGCAACCCACTCACATGCTAGTCTTTTTGAGCCCTGCAGACAGCTTGTTAGCCATTACAGTGATACAATCTTTGATCTCTACATAGCCAGTGACAAAGCAGCACGGGTTTCCTATTCAGAGCTGAAATAGTGTGTATGCTTATCTAGTAAAAATAGTGGTAATACACAGAATGTATAGCAGAATTTAAATGGCAAGATTCAACACATTCCATTAGTGTTGTCCCTTCTTGACATATTGTTTCAGCTTGTACATCAATGTATCTCTCCCCCTCTCTACACACCCACATATGGATATGTGCATACATATATCCATAAACAATAATGCAATCTTGCTTAGTTTAAAGACAATGTCTGCAAAGACATTTGAATATAAACCTTCTAGGAATATAAACTAAAACCTTCCCTCCAAACTACTGTAACTTTAGGATTATGAGGCTTTCAAGCAGAATGTAGAAAAAGGAATGACAGATTTTCCTAAAAAATGGAGAATAACACAGAACAAACAACAAGACAATAATAACAGAAAAAGAAATGTCACCCAGAATATCTCTCCCCTGGATGCAGTTCTCCCTGGTGCAGCTGTGGCCAGAAGGTGGTGCTGACAGGCTTTCCTTTGGTGCAATTTCAGCCACTGTCAGAAGGTGGTGTCTGTATCCTTCAAGAGACAATGCATCAGCCGAGAAAGTGATGGTGAGTCCAGCAGGGGCCACATGGCACACTGGTGGCTTCGATGGTGGCAGAGGCATTGGGCATTGCTTTTTGTTCCTCCATTTCTTGTGAGAGCAGCAGCTCACTTCCAGCGGTCTTGTCTTCTCCACCCCCCATACTTCCATGCCACTGTCAGTGCAGAGTGAAGGGCAAGTTCACTGCTGTTGCTGTCTGTGCTCTCAGCAAATTCTTTTTCATTCCTCACCCTGCCCCTACCTCAAGTAACTAAGGGCTCCTTCTGTTCAGTCATTAGCCCTCAGGCCTAGACCTGTTTCAGGGCCAGGCTGTAAAACTAAAACAAATAGGTCTCCTCTGGGCCCTGCACAGAACAGGAATACAGGGCTTAGGCACTGAGCCCAGTATGGCAGGGCAGAGGTCCTCCCTCCAAAGATGTGTGGTGCTATTAAAAATTTTTCTTAAGCTGAAACTATAACACATATATTCCCTGACAGAATTCTCACCCAATAGTAATCCAGGCATTTTTTTTTAATAATCCTTATTATTTGACAGTTAATGGACACACATTTAACAAGAAATGTGTGAGATCTTTTATTTTACAAGCAATCCCAGTGTGCTGTGACATGATACATTCCTCCAAAGAAAAGGGAAGTGCAAAGTAATGTATTTCCACAGAAACCGTTGTACTAACACAGTCAGCTTTGCCACTTAACTTATTTAGTCAAACTTGGACTGGCTGTAAATCAAAATTATAAATTAGGCAGCAGTTTTTAGTACACTTAAATTCTTTTCCTCTCTTGCTTTTAAGAAGGATGGATATCTTATTTTGGGATTCCATTTTTTTCCTGTTTTTCAGTTCTTCTTTCCAGAAATATTCACAGCCACATGTCTAAGATAAACTGGGGGAGGTAAGACTGGGGGAAGAATTAGGAAAATAAAGTACTCAGTGACAGTTATGTCACTGAATGACATCTTCAAAAGACTGAACTGTTGCTTACAAACCAAGAAATTTCTCAGTGACCTTCAAATTAAATACAATCCAGAGTCTTTTTCATTATTGTTGTTCTGGATATATTTAAGATTTTTTTTTTCTGCACAAGAAAATGTGTGTAGAGAGAGAAACAATTTAAAGTGCCTTGGTTCCTTTATTATCTGTAATACACCTTGCTTTGACATAGTTGACCTCTAGCAAAAACCTTTGCATAAATCCATCATTTCCATAGGACTGGAAACAGAACATTGAAGTATATCTGTAGAACAGAAAGACAGTATTCTATGAGATTAAATATTAATCGAGATGGGAAAAAACATCTCCTTGTTTTTTTTTAAAGAAGATCTAGGGGGTCTTATTGTTTTTCTTAGAGAAAAACAGGTAAACAATTTAAAGAATCTCTTGCCAAATTAGACATTTTGTTAATCATGGAAGAAACTGAAACTCCTAAGGAAATAAAATTTTGTCTGTATGTTATCTGAAAAGGATTTGAAAAATTAGTTTAACTAGATATTTGCTGAGAGACTTATGATAGCTGACTATTAGTTATGTGCACTTCCGTTGGCAATTCAAAACAGTTTACTCCAGTGGTCTATAGGTTATATATGAAAAAGAATTGGATTAAAATACCTATTGACATTTTGATTTTCCTGCATATGGTGATTTTGAGGTATAGACAACTTGGAATAAAATTACTTTTTCCTACTTGACTTACGCCAAGTGTCAAGTTTGATCAGGCAACAAGCAAATAATGAAGCACACTTATTAACCAGTAACCATTGTGTTTCCTAAAAAAAATGCAACAAATTACATAACTGAGAGGGGACTTATTTGTTTGTGTATCTTTGATTTGAAATTCATTAATTTTTAAAAATTATAGTCTGTTTTTAAGATTATTACTCTGAACATCCCATAATGTTTCCTGAAGGATCCTTGGAATATGGTACAAGCTACCCCTGTTTCTCTGGAAGCCAGTAAAGAACATAAATGGTACGGAAATCTGTACACAGTAATCTGAATAGTACAGAATATTCAAAAGAACAATTTGCAAAGGAAATCTCAAATTAAAAGAAATTTAGCTATAATTGTGTATTTTTTTCTAACTTCAACTTTAAATTATCTGTATAAAATTTGTCCTGTATTTAATATGAAATGAATGGCAGAACTGTTTCATTTTAGACATTGAAGAAAATGTATTCTGACCTGATTTTCAGTTTGCTGCCAAACTTTATGTTTAAAAAAAGTTACTGTGATTTTAAGTTCCATCCCAAGACTATAAGAGCCTAGCAAAATTGTATAGAATCCTGAATATTAGTATGAGATTTATTTTGATTAATGGGGCATTTTAGCTGAATTGTTGATTATTTCTTCATTTGTAAGTTTCTGCTCATAAGAAGACAAGGCTTCATTCCACAGTTTTTTTTCTTTTTTATATATTTGGTTAATGTTATATGTGAAAGCTATATTTATTTTTGATCTCACACTTTTGCTTATGCTGGGTCATTCTCCCTAAAGTGAATACAAGCTAATATTCTGTGGGGGGTATTCTTGTGACACCAGAGAAACCTGCATGATACTCATCTAACCACAGGTTCTACTAGTTTTTTTTTTCTCTAGCTTTTTTTTCCCTTCCATTTTTTTTGGTCACATTTATTCACAGTTGACCCAGTATTTTTGATGCTGTACAAGAGTTGGTATCATAGACATCCCAGGGATTTGAATGACTAGAATAATGCCTGCATGAGAGATGAGAAGCAGAAGTCTATTGTTGAACCTTTAAAGAAAGGTTGACATTTTTCTGGCCTTGAGCAGCTCTCTTCGGTATTGAAGCTTTTGCAGCTTTCAACCCTTTGATTTATGAGCAAAAGTGTAACACATCTTGGCCATTATGGAACCATAAAAGTCCTTTTAGTCTTCCCATTCCATTTCAACTTAAAAAAAAAAAAAAGAAGAAGAAGAAAGTTAACTCCTTTCCTATTCTCTCTCTTTCTGCTTTTGGGTATATTTCTATTTTCAGAACAGAAGATTATTCAGTAGCATTCCTTTTTATTTGTCTGTGCATGTGTGCGTGTGTGCGCATATGTGTGTGTGTGTATGTGTGTGTGCAAGTGCTATGAAGACTTTTAGATGTTAATTTACATTTCAAAAAGTTCTAAAGGGACTCCCAGGAAAGGTTTTCAAATTCTGAAGTCAGAAAGTAAAACTCAAAATTAAGTGTCTGAGAAGATAAACTCATAGTAATTTTGATGAGAAGAGAGGGCAATGAAGAGGAACTCTGAAAATCACAAACATTACAAGTAACTGTTCTGAAGAATTCATATCTTGAGGGTTTCAAACTATCTAAGAACAAGAAATATAATCAGAGTTAATCTTACTAAGCTTATTGGTTTAGTGTGACTGTTTCTGCTTCTAGTAGTCAACAGAAGTCCTTTAAGTAGAGATAATAATTTTGCTGTACTGCAGCATTAAGGAAAGGTTTCCAGATTTTTTAGTGGAGGAAGCATTTGTTATCTTTTCTTAAGGTTCATGGGTGTCACAGGTTGTAATTGATGTCTACCGACTCATGCGGTTTATCCGGTTTTAATGTCATGGCAATCCACAGTAAAAATTCTACCAACTATACTGAAGGCAAAACAGGACTACTCCTAGCAAGGGGTGCCTATAGTAGGTGTGGACACTTTACAACAATTACATTAATTATATTCATTACATTAATTACTTTACTTGCATCTGCACCTCTCTTCACATTGAAAAACAAGCTGATCTAGTCCTAGAAATTTAGTTCATAGTTGGGCTTATGCTAGGTAAATCCTGATCTTCAGTGGGATTTACTTATTTTGGTCCAGCCTCACACTAACACTGAAGATAGGCTCACCACTAGCTGACTCCTACAAGTGCAAGCAAGCCTTTACTGGAAATAGGCTTTATTCCTTTTTGATTTGGTTTGTTTCTTTGTTTGTTTTTGTTTGGGGGTTGGTGGGGTGATTTTTTTAATTATGCTTATTTTATATTGTAAAGTTCACTTTATTTATTTTATTTTTCATTTTTTTTTACAGAAGATAGCCCTTCCGAGTCAATTATTTCTTTAGTTTTGTGAAGTTTTGCAATGTAAAAAGATTTGAAAAATAACTTTCCATCATGCCATCCATTATGGGTTGGATTCCTTTTGATGAAATTTTCCCATTACCATCATGAGATGCTTTTTTACTAAAGCTAAGTTTTCTGCTTACTAAAGCAGAGCTCCTTCAGGGCAACTGAGGGGAAGACTTAATTGATTTTTGCTTAGGTCTTAATGGCCCTTGAATTCCAAGTTAATAGCTCTCCTCTACAAACACACAGCCTGAACAAACACACAGGGAAGGGGAGACTTGTGCTGGACTGTGCTCAGGACAGAGAGGGTTTCCGCCTCCCTGTCTGGCCTCAGCGGGTCCAAATGAGTTTTTCTGGGAAGACTGCGATGCCTGAAGAAGTATTTAAGATCTGTGAATGAGATTTGCTGGAACTCACCCCATTCTGGGATGAGGATGAGGGTCCTTACGCTGCCACTGCCTGTCACCCATGTGCTCCACACTGCTGACCATGTGAGCACCCATTTCCACCACCACGTTCCCACTGTTGACTGCCTGTGCCAACAGCAGTCCTGCGGCGCTTTCAGCACATGGAGGGGGAAGCTCCCAACCACTCCTGGCAACACAGTCACCATACACCCACTAGAACTCCCTTGCCGCTGCACAGCACTGCCGTCACCCGTACCTGCCTGTGCCTGGAGTCCGCACCAGCAGCAGCCAGTCCGGGAATGCCCTTAGCATGTGGTGAGTGCTGTCACCTCACATAGACTTGACCATGCTCCTGGTGTCCCGAGACAACTGGACAGCTACCTAGTACAAGCTGCCAAGTTACCAGAAAAAGCCCATCATCACCACCTACTAACCACGGCTGAAATTGCACTGAGAAAACTCACCAGCATCCTCTAGAGCCACTTATTGACTGTGGCTGCAACTGCACCAAGCAGAGAGAGATTTTGGATGACATTCATTTTCCATTATTTTTGTGTTGTTTTGTTCTTCATTTTTCTCTATATTTTCCTTTTTCTACATTTTGCCTGAAAGCCTCTTAATTTCAAAGCTGCAATAATTTGAAGAAAGGAGTTTTTCTTTTCCACAGTCCAGGAAGGTCCCACCTTCCTTGGCAGACATTGTCGTAAACCAAGACACCATGCCACTTCTAATATTCTGGTAAATATTCTAAATGGACATATTCTAAATAAACATTTCAGATGAGGGCAAATAAGAGCAAGTGAACTGAGACATACATCTCAGAACTACCCTAGTGATTTTTGAAAGACTCAAGAGGAGACTTAGTTCTGTCTCTACACTACACTATTAAGCAAAAAAGAAAAACGTACATATTCATAATCTCCTCTCTGGACACAGAAAGAATAAAACTTTAAAAGCTAGAAAAATAATAAAATCATAAAAAGGTCATATGGCTCATAAGCTCAGTTTTTAGACACCTTGCTGGGTATATATTTCATCATTTAACAGCTATGCTTTGAAAACTCTGGAACTGATTCAGCTGCACATGTTTGAACATCTAGTGTCATTTGAGGTATCCTATGGAAACTCATTTTTCTTCCAGCTGCTGCTGTGAAAGGATATGGAACTGTCAAGTTTCACAGAGAACACACCGATGTACAGAATTCACTTAAGTATTTCAAATTACACTTCTTTTAGTTATGAAAATAAAAGCCCTACATGGGGTTTAGATGCACTATACCAAATGAGAAACCTGAACAGAAAATAGTTACTCAAATTTAGGTCCCCCAAATTTCGGGTTTTTTGTTTGCTTATTTATATATTTGTTAATTAATCAAAAAACAAACAAACAAACAAAACAAAACAAAACAACCGAACAACCAAAAAAACACTATACCTATTTACCAGCAATTAGAAATTTGTTATATTAACTTGCAATATTAATTAGCTGGTAAATAAGATCTGAGATAAATAGTAGAGCAGTTGTCTTCTTATTTCCTCCAATTGTCAGCCTATTGATACTAGTAAGCCATCCATAATATAAAGTGAAGTCTTTCAGAAAATACAAGGCAATTAATGAATTTGAGTAGTGTGGGAGTTAAACAAAGTTCAAAGAAGTCAAAGGAAAGACCTTATTGACACAAATTTATTTGTACTACATAAAGAAAATATAAAGCTTTATTTCACCTAGTCTACAGAGCTTCTTAATATCACTAGGGTGACCTCAGTACAAAAAAAAATTGCAATTAGAATTATTCAAAAATGAAAAATGAAGGTTATAACAAGAAATAATAACATACAATTAATTGTATTTCAATTGACATTATGAGAGAAAATTCTTAAGATCCTACCCAAATCTAGAAAACAGTATGTGTATTTAATGTTATACAGCTGGATTTCTCATAGGCAGTATAAATTTCGTGGAATGTAATATTTGAATTTTCTCATTTTCTTTTCCTTCCAGTGCTCCATTCTACCTTATTTTTTAAGCTCTTTTTTGGACAGATTTACTGCCTGGTATTGACAGACTAAACTTTTTGCTGTTCCCTTGTAAGCGAACATGCTCTTTCTCTTTTTCATTTTGCTTCTGACTCCTTTGGGCAAAAACGCTTCCTCTATATCACACTGTAACGTCAAGAGACTTTATTAATTCATTAAATAATTTGGATTGGGACTTCGACATATAAAATGTTCTAACCATAACAGGTTATTTCATACAGTTCTATAAAAAATTGAGATTCTGTAAAAAAAACAAAGCCATGGTGGGTTATCTTCAGAGGGAAGAGAATGACAGGTTTATTCAAAAGTTTGTTATCTACTAACATGAGAGAAAGTTTGCTTACAGAACTACATAATATTAAATGAACGTCAAGAAAACCACTAACTGATTCAAGTTTTTTGGAAAAAAAAAAAAATTGGATGAATGTCCACATGACAACAGTTATTGTGTAATGATGCAGATACTTTATGAGATGAATTTTTTTTGCAGTTCTGATTATAAGGGGGTTACTGCCTCAGATAAGCAATATGCAAATAGGGTTATGGGCCAAAAACTTGATGATTGAATATGACTTATTGTAAAAGGTGAATCATGGGGTTGACATGTTTGCCCCTCATTGGAATGCTGTGGCTTGCACTTTACCTATGACACCTGTGCTTTAAGAAACCAGATTATGAACACAGAAAGAGGGACCACGACATCAACTATAGTGTTTTTCTAGTCCATTATCGTCTCTAATTATGACATCTTGGAAAAATATCAGACCAGAGCAAAACTATAGTATAATTTCTCCAGAATCTTGCCCCTCTAGGTAGCCTTTTTTCAGATGTTTCCTGTTCCTGATACATCCTGTTATTTTATATAACAGCCTTTGAATTTTTTTCAACATTAATTTCCCTCATCAAACTTGCTATAATCATGTTTCTATGTTGTTGGCAAGGAAATACAGCTTTTCAGTCTAATAGGAGTGTAAAGAAACATCTCCTCCTTGTTTATTCTTAACCTGCTGTTTTCTACTTATAGCTGATGTCCATAATTTGATCTCATATTTGAACAAACTGTGGACATTCTTTCCATTTCCAATGCTACACACAACTTTGTCATACCCCTACTTATCCCTTTTTATCTCTTCTAGTATGTGAGATATCTATCTGTTCACTAGCTTCTTAAATCAGAAGACTCCAGGGAGACTTTATTACGGCCTTTCAGTTACCTGAAGGGGGCTACAAGAGAGCTGTAGAGGGACTTTTTATAAGGACATGTAGTGATAGAACAAGGGCCAATGACTTTAAACTGCAAAAAAGTGGGTTTAGACTAGACATTAGGAAGAAATTTTTTCATGTGAGGGTGGTGAGGCATTGGAACAGGTTTCCCAGAGAAGCTGTGGATGCCCCATCCCTGGCAGTGTTCAAGAATAAATTGGCCGGGGCTGTGAGCAATCTGGTCTAGTGGAAGGTGTCCCTGACTTCAGCAGAGAGTTTGTAACTAGATGATCTATAAGGTTCTTTCCAACAAAAATCTTTCCACAATTATATGATAATAAGATTATTGAATCAAATCCAGTCTACACAAAATAGTGTTGACAGATGCCAAGTGCCTCTGCATAAGAATTCATGCAGAAGGAAAGAGGGGCAAAAAGAGACTGCAGAATGAAGAAAGTAATAGAAATTCTTCAGATCTTCAGATGGATACATAGCATGGATTTAAACTAGAAAAAATGTTTGAACAATGCATTTATAGCTTATATTTATAAGCATAACTACACTCATTTAATCAGTTTCACAATTTTGCCTCCATTGATCATTTAAATAGTTAGACTTTTGTCTTGCTTGGATCAGTTTCTTGTTGTATTAAGCTGTCTTTGTGTAAACTGTCTTTGGCTGAAAACGACAGCCAGAAGATAACAAATGGAGTTTGGAAATTGAAAGTGCGGTCAGAGAATTTGGTAAAATCCACAAAATTACTGAGGTCTAACTATATTTTTTTGGCATGAAACTTTCCTAGTTAAAAACATGTTAAGTGTGAATATGTACATTAATTAGAATTTTTAGTAAAATATTAGAATTTTCACGTTATAAAATAACAATGAACAGAAATGAAAAGTAGTCCAAACAGTTAGGTATTGAAATACTTTCACTAGAGTCTTTGAGTACAAAAGTATTTCTGATGGAGATGTTATGAAATTACGTAGCAATAGTTTTATACCTAAGGTGTTATTTCATTCAAGCAGAGGCAGTAATGAGACAGAAAACAAACAACAGAAAATAGTAAGTTTGAAGAGAAATAATCCTTCAGGTAATTTACTATAAAATTATTAATGCCTTAAGCATGATTCAGAGATTTCAGAATTAATCACTTCATTGTTAGATTATAGAACACTTAATGGGCAATATAATTGTAAAGAATAATAAAATAAAAATATTTGAGTGACAGTAATCTACCTCTGAGAAAATATTCTCTAAAGGCAAATACTATCATTCTGACATGTAATTGTCATGTATATGTACATGTCATTCTGACATGTACATATTCTGACATGTAATTCTTCATACCCTGTGCTTGATCAAGATAATACAGTTTTGTTTGATTTATTATTATTATTATAATTACTCCTAGTACTACTAGAATATAAAGTATTTTTGGATTGATGACAGGGTTTGTAGATAGGATTGGTAGATAAACACACACAAGTAAAAGTCTCTTGTACCAAACAGATAATCATAAAGCTGGGGCTAAACTTGCAAATTTTATTCTGTCAGACACTAGAGTCAGTACTACAGTGTTCACGCTCTGTTTCTGCAGCAACTCCTCTTAGACCAGCCCCACTTATTCTTAAAAAGTCCCACTTATTTACTTGTTTACTCTTTCATGTAATAAAAACACACCTCTCCTTGCCTTCCTCTAATCTTCTTCTAATGCTCTTTTTAAATGTATTTGACACCATTGTTTTAATGTATTCTAATGACCATCTCCTTCCCATGGCTTCTGGCAGCTATATTTGTCTTATTGTCATAAGAAATGGTAAAGAATTTTTGTTAATCCTTTGCAATGTTGTCTTCAAAACGTTTTCGGTATGAGTTCATATCCCTCAACTTTTCATGTTGGTTATATATAACTTAACTTCCTTCATATCCACTGATATTTCATATTTCCAGCAATTATTTCCTCACTAATTTTTCTCTTTAAGTTAAAAAATCAAACAAATTTCTATTTGCAATCTAACTGCTCTCTCTCCCTTGCAAAAATGTATATTAACATGATTCTTCCCTAGGTAATACTTCTAATTAAGTTATTATGAACATCAATTTGTTTAACTAGTTTACCAGTTTTTACATTAAACTGCATTTTATCCTACATGTGAGGATTTATTTCCCAATCTGGATAGTCACACTAGACATCAGCTCCTGGAAGACTATCTTTTTTTTTAATCAATATGAAAAGGACTTTATGTATTTCGCATTTTTAAGGAATTTTAGATATTCTTAAAAAAAAGTGCACTTTTATCTATAACAAGAAAACAAATGGCTTTGGACGCATCTACAAGTAATTAGACCTGCTTAGAATACCTGAAAATGGTAAATCATGAGGATGTTTGATTCTTCTTCTTTTGGTAAGGGTAAGAAATGACAGGTTTATGTAATTTAGAGTAGATATTCGTGATTGTTCTTCTTGCTGGAAAAAAAATAAAAATTACTAAAACAAAACCCAAACCTGATTCATGTTTTTTCTCAATTAAATGAGCTAGTAGGTAGGTAAACCCAACAACATGACAATTATTTGTGGTTCACAAAGACATAGCTGTGGAGTTGTGCAAATAAGCTTTGGGGTTTTTTACCAAAACAGCAGTTTTAAAGTAACAGTGAAAACCTAATAGTACAGAGAGTAACATCATCCTCTCCAATAGGAGAGGAAATGTCTATGTTGGATATTTTTGCCTTCAATGTCAAGCAGGAAGAATGGGATGA
>WEIV01008113.1:0-44914 GCA_013390005.1 Calyptomena viridis
AGGAGCCAGGGCAGCAACAGGGAATATTGCTCTGAGGAACTGAGAGTCCCAAAGTTATAGCAGGACTCTCTAATGTGGCAAGTTTGACATCCCGACATTGAATGCTCACACCGTGCAGGGAAGGTCAGCAGTGCAAATCCTTCCCTCCTGCCAGAGGAGCTCGTTCACTGCGCTGGAGTCAGACACGGGGCACTTCACACCACTCCCACTCCAGCCCCACTTAGCAGCAAGTTTTGAAGTGATCTCCAACTTCTACCAAGGTCAGATGGGGGGCTGACAACTCACAACCTCCCAGGGCTGACACACCCTAGGGAAGCTTTTATTTCCCTTTGCTTTCACAGGATCATAGAGAAATTTCAGTAGCTCAGACACCACGTTTTCACAGCTAACACAAGAATGAAGTGTCATTAGTAAGACACTTCTAGTTTCTTCTGTAACTCATTTTGAATGCATACTAAAGATACAGGTAAAAATTACTTACCTAATTTAAGCTCTGGCTCAAACTTCTAACTCAATTTTTGGTTTAGAGGGTATTCATTTCATGTAGAAAAAAGGCAGACAGCTAATCAGATCAAGTATCTTGGCAACATCCCAGATCCAAATGTTCCTCTGGCTAGAATATGGATTTTCAGATAAGAAACAAGCATCTCCACAAGTTGCTGATGCAAAGAAAAGACAGTCCAGCAACTCCAGAAGGAAAAATGATATACCATATATCCTTGAAAAGGTTTATTACTAAAATAAAGCTTTCAACATTAAAATATCTGTGGTATCTTTATACTAATGCAGAAGATGTTTCTGCTGTTCTCAGAGTTGTGACAGCTGATTTAGAGTGTATTGAACACACTTTGCATACAAATAGAGTTTAAAACAACATTAGAAGGAATAATACTGTCTAACACTAGTGCACATTTCAAGCACATTTTCAAACTAATTGATACTGCATGTTCAACACATTATATCACTAATGTTAAACAACATTTCCATTTCATTGAACTGCAGCTCCCCTTTACTAAAAGCCATTTTAGCTGAAGTAATTCCAGCTCTAGGCAGGCATCCAGATGTTTGTAACTTTCATTAAACAGCCACGAGAAGCTGAAGCTGATCTGTGGCTCCACACTGCACACCCAGTAGACATTTCTAATAAATACTGACCTGCAGTTCAGCTCTTTTGCTAGGTAGGTCATGGCTGAATTGCTGATGCAGTTCAGCAGATCAAGTTGTTTCACAAGAAACTGAAAGCACTGAGATGTCACGATTTGTTGTTCTCTTTCTGTAGCTGTATCCACTCAACTGGACATCCCTAGGGGAGCCTCCAACTTCCCAAATGTATTGTAGACTGCAGAAAAAAACCTTTTCTTGCCATCAGTTTATAGAGTCTCTTGTACTGCCCTGACCTGGCTATGGATTGCCTACAGTTCCTCTGTTCAGGATTGTCACATTGGCCTCTCATGTGATGGTGGGGTGCTCATGTGTCATTCCTTACCAGCAACTTGTGCATCTTGCAGGGCACCTTTTGTATTTTCCTAACTTATACCCAAGTTAGCAAAGTTAGTGAGATCTGCCTTGATTTTTGTACTGTATTCCTTAAAGAGACTTCATGAGCCACACATTGAATATATTCTAAGACCCACAAGTAGCTATCATCTCAGTTGATGCATTTTATTTTTAGAAATATTTATGTGAACACATACTGGGCTGAGGAGTGCTCAGGTTATGACACATATATCTTTTTTGCTTAGATTTAAGATAGAGGTCTATCTTTCTAGGACTTCCCAGAAAAAAAAATATAAAAAGAAATTACACCACACCAGGTGCTCCACATGTACACTTTCCAAATCTCAGCCTGTTTGGAAGTGACCTTTGAGGGACATCTTGTCCAATACCCCTGCTCAACCACAGACACATAGAGCAGGCTGCTCTGGACAATTCTTGGTATTTTGGTACATATTATGTCTAAAGAAGATGCACACATGTGCACTATCTAACACACGGTTTTTGTTAGAAAGCTCCAGCTCAGCAATAATGGATCAGCTTTCTGAGAAAGCCCATACACAATTTTCTTGGAGGGACGTACTCACTTAAAACAGTGCCATTACAATTCATCTTAATAAAATACCTGAAGGGAACTTACAGGAAAGATGGGGCAAGACTATTGGCAAGTGCATGTATTGACAGGACAAGGGGGAATGGATTCACACCGAAAAAGAGTAGGCTTAGATTAGAGTAGGAAAAAATTCTTTCCTGCAAGTGTGGCAAGGCACTGGAACAGGTTGCCCAGGGAGGCTGTGGATGCCCCATCCCTGGAAGTTTAAGGCCAGGCTGGATGGGGCCCAGAGCAACCTGATCTATGGAAGGTGTCCCTGCCCATGGCAGGGCACTGGAACTTATCTTTCAGGTCCCTTCCAACCTAAACCATTCCATGATTCTGTGACTCTAAGACACAGGTTATTTTCCTCGAATGAGTCTCCCCACTTCTTACTTTTCCAATAAATATGCACTTACGCCCAAAGTCACTCCTTTTCACACTCTGCTTCTCAAGGCTCAACGACAAACCGTATTACGGAGACTCCAGCTGACAACCGGGTTGGACAGAAACGGCCAAAGAGGAACCGTGAGTTCCCCCCGGACTGACAGAGAGGGGGCTCATGCCCCCCACAACCCCCTCACGGCCGCTGGCCCCTCACCACCGCTGTCCCCACACCGCCGCTATCNACGTGGAGCACCGGCTGAGCGCCGGGGACACGCTGCAGGGCATCGCCCTCAAGTACGGCGTCACGGTAAGGGAGCGCCGCCGGCGCGGCCACAGGGGCGGCGGGGCCCGGAGCGGCGCTTGGAACCGTGGAATGGCTTGGGTTGGAAGGGACCGTAAAGATCACCCAGTTCCAATCCCTCGCACTAGACCAGGTTGCCCAAAGCGCCGTCCGGCCAGGCCTTGCACAGTTCCAGAGCATCCCCGGGCAGCCCGTGCCGGTGCCTCGCCCCGCGGCCTGGCTCCCCGAGCAGTGGGGCCCGGAGCCGGCCCGGGCAGGACGTTGTCCCATAGAGCATTTCCTACCCACAGTCGGCACAAAATGGTGTTCTCCTCGTGGTACGGCGCTGGTTTCAGTTTCAGTTTTTGAGATGCTGACATCTGAGTTCACGGCCTGCGCGGAGGGTCAGCCCCGTGCTGGCAGCGAAGGGCTGAAGTTCTCAGTGCCCAGGGCAGGACACGGGATCGACACGGAGAAGTGCAGGGATCCCGGGATGGGCCGCAGTACCCCGGGAGAGGAGACACTCCTGCTCCCAACAGAGTAAAACTGTACTCATCCAGTTCTTCACCACTACATTCACTTCAGATTAAAAAAGAAAATCAATATAATGAAACTTATCTTGAAAAGACTCCTTGTTTTGAGTTTGACACATAGGCTCTGACAAGAAGAAAGAATTTCTTCTAGTAGCTTCAGGGCTAAACATTCTTCTCTTGTGATCTGCTAGCCCAGAGGTGAGGCACAAGTACCACTGCTTTGAAAGTGTTGCCTTTCTGCTCACTTTCTTTGGAGAAAGAGAGTTTATTTCTATGAAAAATGACCAGCACTGCCATTCCCCAGAGCTCACCTACCCTGCCTTTGTTCCCCATATACTCATGCAGCTTCAGTAACAACAGGCACAATTGCTTGGGGCCAAGCAGCTGATGAGCATGGTACTGGTACACAGTCAGTGTCACTGTCACATCAGCTGCAAACAGCACCTTCCAGTTGGGCTCTTTCTAGAAGAGCGACAATGCAGTCCCAAACTAATAGGTTCTGACTGAAATGGTTTTTTTTCCTTCACTTGGTCTGCAAGATCTGCTAAAGCCTTCCATCACCTTCAACATCACTCAGCCTTTGTTGTGGAAAGGGGTAAAAGTCTATTTCTCTAACCTTTTGAAAGAGTATGCCACTTTTGACAAGTTCGTGTTGGCAACAGGATCAATGACATTTTGGATTTACACTGGTCCACATTAAAATGAAGTTTTGCTCACTAAGAGGGCAAAGCAGTTAATTGGATGTTTGATTTTTCTTTTAGGTTGTTTCTGGCAGCACTTGCCATAATGGACAGTCTCTGGCTTTGATGACTTAGCCATGTTATTCTTCCTTCATAAGTGTCTTTGCTCACTGCAATAAGTAAAAATATAAACGGATTAGTAAAGTAGTAGTTTTGTAGAAGAAAGGTATTTCTAAACAATTTACAAGTCCCTTTCATCTACAGTGAAGTGATGGATCAAACCTGTATAAATAGCTTTAACTTAAGAACCATAAACTTTGTTTATAGTATGAGTTTAATGAGTTTTTGCTTTGTTGATGATGCATTTAAAGTATATACATTGGTTTTTCCCCAACATTTCATTGGTGGTTCAATTTAATATTGTTAAGTATTCTGTTTAAGAAAGCAGACCTGCATTATTGTAGACTTGAGTTGAGAAGGGTTTAAACTGACACGAAATGTCCCTAAGAACATGTTGGTGAAATCAGCCATTGTGTTTCTCTTTTAGTGGGTTTCAACCTTTTAGCAAAATAAAGACTGTTGTGTGTTCACACAATGACAAGGACTGACTTCCTCTAAAGAGCCATTCCATTTGCTTCCTGCAGTGCGTGTCCTTGGCTAGAAGTGAGAGTTGCTTTAATGGAAACATCAGAATTATCTTTGGCTGCCATTGCCTCCAGTATCATTGTTTTTGGAAGTTTCCCCTGTGGTTTTCCTCACAGGGAGTTACTCTGTAGCAAGAGACCTCCTATGCCGTGCCTGCCTTGGCGTCACTTGGAGACAGTGCAAGACAGAAAATCCTGTGTTGAGGGAGAGAGATCAGTGTCCTTCGTTTGGCCTCATCCTCTGCCCTTCACCCCCTCTCCCAGATACTGGCTATTAATCTTTACAACTTGCATTCACTATATGTTCCTTCTGGGTAAATTAATGCTGGCAGTTCATGTTTAATATCATATTTATGGTTCAGTGCAAGTGCTGTATCCCTTTTGAAGAGAGAAGTAAGAGGACTATGTTCCATTGTCAGAAGCAGTTTTTATTAATTAGTTCAGCACCAGTTGGTGCATTAGTGCAGGTACAGATAAAGTATTACATGTGGTAAAGCTTTTGCTCTTTCACTATGATCTGTAGCTAACAGACATAAGTTCAGTCTTCCTAGCACTAAAAAAAGAAAGCTTTTGTTAAATCCTGTTCTTCATACACCTATGAATGTGTGGAGTCATATTGAGTTGTAGGAATTATATATTTCACATATGAAGTAACCTGCTCAAGGCTGAGGAATGTTCTTTTTAGAACCAAGTACTTTCCATTGTTACTCAGTGCAGAAGAACAGTCTTCCAAATGCCATGAGGTGGTATTTTAGGAAGAAATAACCAGAGGTAGAGTTACAGTGAAGTAGGAGAGAGAACAGCAGTACAGTACATTATTTATCAGCTATTGAAGCATCACCTTCCAACTTTCCTGCAGTAAAGATCTCAGTTTTCAGCCTCTGTACTTTATTAGAGAAAAGCTCCAGCTAGCATTTTAAGCATTTTTGATACCCATCAAAACAGACAACTTTTAGAGATTTTAACAATTTATATTTACATTATAGGTCTCACCTATAGGTGAGGTCAGGTGAAACTTCCTTTCTGCCCTTCAGATGGTGCTCAGCTTGGGAGAGAACTTGCACCCTCTACTGTAGCAGCCTAACTAAAAGCAGCTTCCAAGCTTCAGGAGCTGGAAGAGTAGTGACCTTCTCCTGCTTGTAGTAACTTAATGTGAGACTGGATATTAGCTATTCAGTTTTTGAAAGGGATTATTAAATCTAAGCATTTTATCATCTTAGCTGTCTGCATCAACAGGTTGTGGTTACCTGTAAGTATAGAATACAATTTTTTGTATATTTAGTGGGTAGAAATAGTTTCCTGCTGAGCTTTACTGCACTGTTTTCACTATGTCCTCATACACCTGCCCTTTCTAGAGAGAATTTGCTATTTACTTTTAGGGAGAAAGACTTCATCAGGTTTCCAGGACCCAACAAATGTATCCATACAGGACACCAGATCTGTAACAACACTGCAGCACGTACTTAGTGCACAGTACAGGTCTACACTGTATGTAGTACTTGATGCAGTTCATCAGGTGGCCACACAGTCTCACATCTGCACAGACATGCAGACCCCAGTAGGTTCTCTTGGCTCCCAGAAGGTTTCCCTGCTGGTATTTCAGTGTAAGAAGTGCACAGGCTTGTTATCTGGTAACAATGGTCTTTTCTTTTGCAGTTGGGAAAGACTCCAAGTAGTCCCAAAGTTTTAGAGAGCTTAAGACTGACAAGGATAAGATGATAGAGCAATTTTCTCATCATCTGAGCATTAAACTCAAGATACTTCAGGCTTTGAAGTAGTGAGTGGCTAGTACTTAGAGCACTCAGCTCTCAGTGATTATACTAGCAGCAAGACTCCTATGATGATGAGAGAGTCTTTATTCTTACTCAGTTTAGCTCCATTTACTTCACTAAAAATGATTAACAGTCCTAATGAAATCAAGAGGGGTTTTTCTGTTATTTTTATTTCCAAGCAAGTTTTATTTAGAGTGCATTTATCATTGCAGTACAGTAGTCACTGGGGATTTTCTGCTTATTATAGTCACCAGGGGACCAGAATGGTGAATTCCCCCCACCACCCCCACTTAGAATTTTACTAGTGAAATCATGAGTTCAGGTTTTAACTAAAGCCTAAAGTCACATAATCATGGGTACAGATTTCTGTTTTTAAAGCTTGCAGTTGAGAAATATGAAGTTAGTTTAACTGGTTGATTTTGAGGGGAAATTTTGATGAGTAAGAACTTAAAACAATATTCTTAGTAGGGACGTAGTATAAACCTTGACTGGAAGCTTTCCTTCCACTGTAAAGCAATGGAATTTAGAATAGCTTCTCAGGGTAAGCATAGAACATGAAAGTTTTATGCATTAGTGCTGAGAAAGTTGGTTGCTTCTTTCACAACCTACTCATCAGTACAATCTCAGGTAAGAGCAGCATAAAAAGTATGTAATAGGGGGGTGGTGGCTGTTACTATGCATTATCACATACATGAGGTTGCTGTTGAACATGCTGTAGATTCAGTTTCCTTTGCCAAAACCTAATAACTTACATTTTTCCTATCTTTTTCAGATGGAACAGATAAAGAGGGCAAATAAACTGTTCACTAATGACTGTATATTTCTGAGGAAAACCCTGAACATTCCTGTTATATCAGAGAAACCATTACTGTTCAATGGACTTAATTCGTTGGAGTCTCCTGAGAATGAAACTGTTGACAGCTCCCCTTCTTGTGATGAAGGACTAGTGACAGTTCAGGAAGAAAGTAGTTCCTCTCCCAGTCCTCAAGAGCCTGACAATCAGCCCACTGCACCAGAAGAATTATCTGCCAAAGATTTCCTACAGAGATTGGACTTGCAGATTAAGTTATCCAAACAAGCAGCCAGGAAACTAAAAGATGACAATGTCAGGTAAATGCCACTTTTGGTATTATGCGCCTTAATCTCACCTTGAAGGTGTTTTAGTCTAAGCTGAACCCTCTTTGCAGGGCCTCTCAGACAACATCTGTAACTTTAATTTGCCAACAGCAAGTCTCTACTATTATGCACCAGATACCTTCAGAGCACAGCATGAGCAGGTGCCTTGGTATGGCACTGCCTCACAGTACATTGTTTAGAGAACAGCAATACCATTTTGTGAAAGCTGGAAGGCCAGCATTCTCCAAGATGTCTTGCTATGTAAGAGGGCAACTATTTAAGCAAAGCCATAGTTTTCAGCAGAGCACTAAAACAAGGCCTATGTGGAAGCTGAATGTGTACAGCAAGGCATGATTCCATTTTTCGTCTGCCCCAAATTGCCTCATTATTGTGTAAATATTCTCCATGATGCAGTTTCAGTTAAGCTATCCTATCTCCTTTCCCTATGCAGATCCTTTTATGGATCCACCTATGCAGACATCATCTTCTCTTCAGTATTTCTTCTACAGCCAGGAGCTCCCCCACATTTACTCAGAAAAAGCAGTGCTTTCTGACCTCTCTGCCACAATGGTTATTCCCTCACATATGTAGGTATCCCATGGAGAGTATAGGAAGACATAGGGCAAGAGTAGACTTGAGTAGTGTTTGTTTTCCATGTCCCTGGGACAAGTTTCCTCAGCTTGTTCACAAGCAATCTCTTGGGCTGGCGCTCTGCCCATCTGGGCTCTGCAGAAATTGCCTCAGTGGGGGATGCTGAGGTGGCCTTTCTTGTGACAGTAAAAGGTGTGACTGCAAGGGAGTGGCATTGCTTCTCTTACCAGAGAAATGGAGAGAAGTTATACCTGCAAATGCATCCTTTCCATTTGCAAATTTGTTTAATGCAAAATCCATCATCCTGGTTCACTTTGTATATTCGGCTTTTGAGGGGAAGCAACATACTGTTCACACTAAGCAGAAATGTATGGACAATAGTCCCATCATTTCTTTAAATTAAGGAGTTATTTCAGCAACTTTAAAACTTTGTTCAAGAGACAAAAGTTTGAAGGAGATCACTATATTGCGTTCAGCAGTTGGACAAGCCTCCTTTGGAGAAATATCTCCACATAAAAGTCTCCATTGTCAGGACACCAGTTTAGAGTTAGTCTCAGGGAAGGCTGGAGTGCTTTCACATCTTGTTAACACACTTGTCAGTTGGGTTTTTTTAAAATTGATTATGTGAAAGGAAAAATAGCTGTTGGAACTCAGAACCTTCTCTATTCAAACTCATCAATTTCTATTATATTTGAAGTCATGTAGAGCATCTTTCAAAGTGTGCTGCTGCTGGCTTTCAGATCTTTGGATGTTTGTACCTAACACACATTAGAGTAGGTGGTGACCCAGCAGTTCAGCTGTGTTACAGGAAACCACAGTCCCTGCCAGAGGAAGGCAATTATTTCAACATCCCTTCAACAAAATAACATTCTAATTTACAGAAGGAAATTCACTTAAACCTTGCTGCCCCATGAGCAGAGCCAACACAGTGGAGGTGACACCACACAAATAGTGCACTGCTACTACCAATATCCATTTCCTATGTTGCTTAGGTTACAACTTGCAAAACAGGGCCTGGTACCAAGTTTCCTCTTAGGAAATAATGTCTACAGGAGGATGAGTTACTTTCCTACCTCCTGTTCAGATTTAGCAGATAATTTGTTAGTTATGCACAGAGCACAGATTTTTACTGGCCAGGCTGCTATGGGAAGCAGTAAGTACAGAGCTGCAGGGTCTCTGATGAGCAGGATGTTACCCAAAACTTCTGAAGAGAAATAGCTTCCTGTGCATCTGATAAAGTCTTCATAATGTTCCCTTCTACCCCACCATGCCTGGCTTTCTGTCATGGCTCATAAAGCCATCCTTGCCTTGTCTTCTCAAACACAGTTGGAAAGGACAGACCTATTTGCAGTCTGACAGAAAGGGGCAAAGGATCAAAGTGATTGTTCACTGTTTGCAGAGATCAGGAGTGGAGAGAGACCACTGCCAAAAGCCTCAGAGATACTTTTCAGCTATGTGCCATCAATGGTATTTCTGGACCTGGATTGGAAGGTGGCAACATTCCTTACTGTGCTCCAGCAGCTCCTCAGGAGACACCTGTTCTCCTTTCTGCCCAGACCTTTCTTGTCCCTTGCTTGAAGTAGGAAGCATTTGAAAAATGGACAGCCAAGATAGTAAAGCAGCCTCATGAATATGCAAGTTTTCTATTAGACTGAAGGCATTAATGAAGTTAAGAGTGCTGTTTCCAGCTGCTCTGGCCTTTGGTATTCATATTGCCTTGTCAAGGCCTGTTTAGTATGTGACATGTGCTAACACTGCTGAGTACTTTAGTGCCTGTTTGAGAATTACAAAGGAGCACCTGGAGTTGATCTACTGCCACCAAAAGGGACACAGAACTAAGACAACTGCAAGCAGAAGCAGACTATCAGTTTGAGAACTTAAAGAGCTGTAACTTCTCACCATACAGTGAGCCTGATTTGACAGATGGTGAGACGTACAACATTTATTAAATTGCTCTTTACTTTAAGAATAAGGAGAAGTTGCCAAGAATGCATGTGCATACATGCACTGACTCAGATTAAACCACACCAGGCAGTTTCATAGTCAGAAACTGCCTTGTGCTACAGAGGCAGCTTAAGGTGAATTACATTGTTTAATCACAACTCAAGTTCACTCCTTTAAGTGCTCTCAAAGGTGTAAAGTTTAGGCAGAAAAAACGAGGAGCACATAGTTGCAGATTTAGACTATAATAGCTGTTCAAGTAGATGAGCATTAGAAGCTGTAGAATGTGATCCACTCAGTTTATGGCAGCTGCCTTTCACTGTTAGAGTTTATGTAAGCACATGGTTAGATCTACATGTAATACTACTTTTACTAGTTTCATTAAGCAAGAAATCGTTGGCTCATGAGTTACAAATCACACATACTTACCCAAGGTGCAGCTCAAGCAATAAGGCCTTTTTTTTTTTCTGAGCAACGTTTTTATAATAGGCCAAAAGAAATGCAAAAGGATTAATATAGTTGTTTGTAGTATATGTTGCTAACTCATGTATTTGGAAATTAGGGAAGAATACTCATCATTAGTTTTATCCACACATGGAATAAAAGCAACATAATAGAAAATGTGGTGGTGTTTGATTTTCATAACAGCCCAAAATGCTGTTATGCATGCTTCAGGATGTCAAAAGTGAAAACAAGAGCCACTCTAACCACTGTTGGTTATATAAGCCAATATAACTGGTATCAGCACAGGAACAGAACCATATTCTGTTATCTGCTCAGGTGCCTTGACCTGAACCTAGGGAAGAATAGGGTGTTGAAGTCTTTGGAACTGATAACTAATCAAGATAATTTGCCCAGTAATTTTCACCATCATTGGCTACCAGCTAAAAACACAGATGCTTCAATAAAGGAGGCTGTGGAGAATCCTTTCAGACTTCCCAAAGCTATAAACTAACAATTCAAACTATTGCCTTGTTTAACTGGATTCTAAAAGCATCCAAGCATTTGAGTTTGTTTGTTCACAGTCAGGTGAGCTTGCCCTTACAGGAGTGGTTGTTTGTGCCTGGTACGTGCCATAGTTTGGAGGAGACTTCTTTCAGCTCCTGTAACCTTCTGGGCAAAGTGGTGACAGCAAGCAGGAAGAGACAGCACTACAGAGCATTGTAACACTGTGCTCTTCCTTTTCCATTCCCTCAAGGACAATGTTGCAGTGGTTTACCACTCTGATATTTTAAGCATCTTAAAAGTGAAGAGAATTGTTTGGTCTTTAAACAGACACACACTGCCATGTTGGCGTTTGTGGGCCACTGGCCAGAGCTACTGCTACATAATTTTATTTCATATAAAGCTCAGCTTGCTTTTAAGCCATCAGAACAGACCTGTACTTGCTATGTACAGTTCTAAGATCTACATTAGTAATATTTCCTGGCCATTACCCTGGTTTGGAGTAGTGTTGCAGACCTCACATGGCCTAGTCTGGGACAGAAGGGCAGAAGGTGTTCTTGGCAACCCTTGCTGGCAGTTACAGCAGCAGTTCCAGCCGTGGTCAGAAATGTATTTTGCACATTGCAGGGAGTCACTGCTTTCTTCAGCTCAAGCACAACAACCTACTGTATAGATTTTATGTTCCTGCCATGTACAGACGCCCCTCAAAACTGGTCATAACCCCAGTGCCTTCTGCCCTCTATGACAACCTAAGAGCCCATAGTCCACATTGCACAAGGAGAGTGGGGACAAACAGCCTACGCAATGCTTTTGTTACTTGGATGTGTGAAGACCTGCTAATATAACATCATTATCTCAGCTTTTCAGTTGTCTATATCCACCCATAATCAATTGCAGCTCATTTCAGTGTTTGGCTGTTGCCATGTCATGATGGATGTTATTCCTACATTAAGGTTTTCAAGAAGGATGACTGAAAGGCTAATTTCAAAGTAATCCTTTGAAACTCACAGTGTAGCAACTGTAAAGTCTTTCTGTTCTCACCAAAACACTAAAATTTGCAACAGCTTTAAGACTAGCCTCAGGAACAAAATTTTGAAGCTACAGTAGTACAAAACAATGATCTTTGGAGAACTTGGCATGCTTGAATTAGTACTGGATGCTGCCCTGCAATAGGTTTACATAACCACTGTTTTTTTTAAAGGCAGTCAAGTAAACTGCAGGCAGACTGATTTTTCCTGAGGATATTTTAACACCAGCACAGCTTCCCTTTATCCAGTCATTGCATTAACAATAGCACTTGGAGGGAACTGTTTTTTCCTAAGAAAATCCAAGTGATGAGTCTCCATGGTGATTGATGCACAGGAAGGACACATCAGGGAGCCCACTCAAGGAATATCTTTGCAGCATCAAAACAAGCAACAGTACAGGAATTCCAGTATGCCCTCCACTTGTTTATCCTTTACAGTGTTCCTTATTGATTGGGCACTGCAGTGTCAAGAATAGTTCTTTAAATACATTCTGAATGTTGTTAAACTTACAGAACTTGTTTTCATCATTCTGTTCTTGAAACATAACAAGAACTTCAGAGATGTGTAATTAACAGTATTATGCTGCAAGTATTCTTGTTAGGCAAGGTTGGCATTGCTTGATTTGATCCATTAGGAAAACTAGTTACCTGCATTTTCATTACAGCTTTACTGTTGAGACATGGTGTGTTCCTGACCTGATGATTATGATCATTTTCTTTTTAGAGAGGAGGAGGATGAGGAAGGTCCCTATGCAACTTCTTCATATCACCAGTAGAAGATAGATGTGATGGCCTGAAAACTTTCCATGAAATCAGTTCTTAAAGAACAGTCAATAATTGGAAACCCAAGTCTTTTGGACTCATCTTGATGTACTTAAAAGAAGTCATGAATGGGTAATTGCACTGAAATTATGACCTCTTCTGCCTTCCATAGGTTAATGTCCTTATGCTATATCAACAAAGGGTTTAAGCCTTCCAAAACTAGCAATGGCCTTTCTACCCCTTCTGTGCAAACTGTAGCATGGTAGCAACAATATATCCTTGAGGTCACCTTTATGCAGGATGTTGATCTTTAGTAAAGATTTTGTAAATACTTGTTAAAGTGAAATTTGTTTTAAGTATTTAAAAATATTAAATAAGTTTGCTTGTAAATGACAAACTGAAAGTAATAGAAATCTACTTACTCTGCAAACATAGGCAAGTTTGCTGTGAAAGTTTTGTCTACTACAGGGCTGCAGAACTTGCCTGTGAACTGTGTGTGTGTCTGTGTGTTTATGATGTGTATTTCTAGAAAGGGGAATTCAACTTGTTTTGATGAGTTTCAGCCTTTATGGTTAAACAACTGTTTGCAAATTGGATTTCTGCTAATAAAAGGGACAAGTTACAGAGATTTTTCTTTGTGAGATATGACATTGGAATATCAGATGTGTGTTCCTGTGTGAAGTTACATTTTGTGTGGTTTTAATTTAATAAAATGCAAAAATACCGATGTGTGTTCATAATGAGGTCAGCTTGGTTCTAGCGTGTTTCTGATGAAGAATGGTTTGTCTACTTATATGAGCTATTAGATACTAATTTAAAGGTAAATAGTGTTCTTTACCATATAACTCATATTTCTAAATGAGACCTGTAAGAGCTGTTTTCTCTAATTGTGCAGTCAAGAAAGCTGCATTAAGATGAGTAAGAGCCACACTGACAAGCCTTCCCTGTTCTGAGAAGAGATACCATTCACTTTTTGCCCTGAAGTTAGTGTATTAGCAGCTTTTTGTTAAGCATCCTACGTTTTTTTACTCAAGCATTCAATAAGCCTCACACAACTCTCATCATTAAAGACTTGCTGAATCCCCACTATGACAGATGCAGTTTCCTGTATTTTAGCTCATCTATATATGTTACCACTCCCTCAAAACAACACCTTTCTACAGCATGTTAAAGAGGGAAGCAATATAGAAAGTTTCATTAATTTACTAAAACCAGAAGTAAAAATTCAAAGCTCAGCAGGAATTGATACTTCCCTAGAGCTGGAAAGACTCAGACCCTGCAGGCTCACTCAAATCAGCTCCAGCTCTGGTCTGCAGTGGCACACAAATTAACAAGAACATAGAACACTAATTTTTCTTGAAGAGACTGGTGACTTGGCATTAGGTCTTGTATCTTTCTTAAATTGGGACTTGTATCTATTCCTTACAGGATGGTAACTTCTATTGTTGTCAGTTAATTTCAATAGGACATTACAAAGCCAGAATGAACTGCTTTTCCAGAGGGAACCCGAGCTTCAAGCCCAGTTATATTTTGTAGTCCTACAGAGAAATTGAGTCCTTTTCTACCAAAGACCCATCCAGCACACACAGGACTGGGGTGCTTTGCCGAGCAGGTCAGAAGCACAGTTTGCCTGGCACAGCAAGCACTGCCCCTCCTGCCACCGCTGGCTGAGCTCCTGGCACTGACCCTTCCCTGCAGCCCTGCCGGCAGCACTGCTGTGCTCGTGGGCTGCAGGGCCTTCAGCACAAGCAGTCTGTCCCTCCAGGCACACCTGTGTTCCCTGGCTGAGGAAGCCATACAGAAGGGAACACACCAGAGCCCCGAGACCACACACCTGACCCCTCAGACGCAGCAGCCACACTGCAGATTTCAGCCCAGCACCTTGATAACCCATGGATCCTCTCCTCCCAGGGAGCCCTTCCACAACATGGCATTCAGTGCACAACCAGTAGAAACACCAACCCAACTGCGCCACACAAGGATCTTCCTGCAGGGAGCGTGTTAGGGCTGTCACTGCCCACGTCAGCACTGCCCCAGCACAGGCCTCTGCTCCTCACCTGCCACACAAACACGTCATGGCACTCCGAGGCCTCAGGGCCAGGCAAAGGGGTCTCAGCTTTCACTTCCACTCCGTCTTCTTTGGCTCCTCCAGCCTTGTTTACCAGAGGCTGGAGCAGCCACTCCCTTCTGCCCCGGGCTGCTCTTCATGGGCAGGGTGGGAGCTCTGAGGAGCCTTTGGTGGGGCTGAGCCCTGACAAGCTGGGTCAGCTGGGTCCCCTCACCTGTGGGGACCCTGTGGGCACCAATTGCAGATTCTTTGTCCTGGCAGCCCATCACAGTGTGGGCAAAGAGCTAGAGTTTGTTGTCTTTAATTAATGCCTGCTCCTGGTTTTCAGGTAGCTAGATAGATGTGGTGTGTCATAATCCCTGGGGTAAATACAGAGACCAACTGCCCATTTCTAATGTATGGGTTAAATATTTTTAGAAATTACTTTCCTGCACCTCTGCTGGTTCCTCACACCCCTTCTTCACTGGTGAGAGGTTCTGTAACCAGTCATCACTGCAAGGCCTGGGGAGAACTGAGCAGGCAAGAGGAAACAGTGCCTGGAAATTGGCTGTAATACACTCAGAATGATTTAAGGTGGAGCTTTACTACTCTTAAAAAAGAGTCCTTAAGACTCTGAAATAACTCATGTTTTAATATCTTAATCCATATTTTCATATTATTACTTAACAAAGTGACATATTTTCCTGTGTATTTTATGTATATTTTACTTCTCACTCTGCCTTTATTCTTTGTACACTTGCAGCTTCATTCTTGTTTATATATTTCTACCAATCCTGCAAGGTGTAGTTTAGGGCAAGAACAGGGCAATTTCAGGCAGAAGTGAAGCACTTAATGAAGATAAAATTCCATGCTTGCCAGCTATTTTGTGGTAAGGAACCTGCATGTTTGAAGTTTTGTTTTTACATATTTATTCAGTCAAAGCTTGGAAAGTCAAAACTTGGACAGGCTTGGACTAGGATCTTTTAAAATGAAGTTGTAATGTGCCTGGAGGCTACTAAACCCTTGTGAATCCAGGTAACTCGGCCTCCAGGTGCTGTAGTTGCATCTCACATTCTCAGAAGAGCATCCCCCTTCCTGCACTATGATGAACTCCTATTGCTCCGTGGGGCGGGATGGCCTCAAAAAGCTGGGCAGTGGGCAGAAAAGATGCATTCAGGTTAACACACAACAGCAGCCTTGTACTGCTCGTTGTGTTTAACCCCAGCTGGCAACTCAGCCCCAGGCAGGCACTCACTCACTCCCCCTCAGTGGGATGGGGGAGAGAACTGGAAGGGTGAAAGCAGGATTAATAGGTTGAGATAAAGACAGTTTAATAGATAATGTAAAAACTGCATGCAAACAAAGGAAACAAGGAATTCATTCACCACTTCCCATGGGCAGACAGGTGTTCAGCCATCTCCAAGAAAGCAGGGCTCCATCACAGTAATGGCTATTTGGGTTCATCACTATATATGACACCCTCCCCCTCCTTCCTCAGCTTCATATACTGAGCATGATGCCACGTGGTCTGTGACATCCCTTGGGTCAGCTGGGGTCGAGCTGTCCCAACTGTGTCCCCACAACCTGTGCCTCCTCACTGCGGGGGTGTGGTGGGGAGCAGCAAAGGCCTTGGCTCTGTGTAAGCCCTGCTCAGCAGAAACTAAAACACCTCTGTGGTATCAACACATTTGTGTTTCCAAAATATAGCCCTATATTGGCTACTGTGGAGAAAATAAATTCTACCCCAGCCAAAACCAGCACACTAATGTAGCTTGTAGTAAAGTGTTTAATAAAGTACAGTATCAGAAACAATAGTCTATTAGAAAAGCTCAAAAGGTGAATACCATATATATTGTACTTGTTACATTTTCAGTGATAATTTAGGAGTGAAAGATTTCTGAAGAATCCAGCAGAGAGAGAAACAACACAGAAACTGGTTTTTGTCAATTTAGAACCATAGATGTGAGTGTGTTGAAAATACCTTTCTCACCAGGAAGAAAGCAAGCACGGACAGAATACGATCTACTACTTATGGACTGAACACACCAGCACTGGGTGTCCAGTCCTGATGTGCTCCAAGTGTTCCCTGAAAAACAAGGACTGATCTGTAGTGCAGAGTGAAACCTGCGTCACTGGGTTTGATTTTATTCAGCACAAGTCACAGCCCTTTAGAGATGCAGGTGATTCATCAGGCTGGCTGTGTTTCTACTGTCTAGTCCTGAGAGGTGTGATGTGCTGATAGATGTTCATCCAATGTACCAGCAATGAAACCAGTATTTGAAGCATTCAAGTAACAAGTTTAATGGGCTTGGGCAGGCTGGGAAGTGAATCTAATTTAAGGAACCATAGCTGAGACTTCTGGTCTATCAATCAGAGGCTTCTCTGTTCTCAGCTACTCCTCAGGTTGGTCCAGTTATCTATGTGTGTACCCCAAGTGATGCTCAGCAGCAGGGTAAGCACAGAACAGGTCCAAGAACGTGCATACTCTGAAATACAATCAGGTCATACCCATTGTTTGTTTGTTTGTCTCCTAAATTATATAATTGATACTTTGTCAAAGTTATAAAAAACTGGGAGGTTAACAAATATCACACCAGCCTTTTTGTGGACATATAACTGTTCCTAATCACAGGTCACTAGCTGATGACATCTTCCCATTAGTACCAGACTCGTGACAGGCCAAAGTAAGAAAGTAACTTCCAATGAAAATTGAAAATATTATACTACTCATTATATTCACAAGAGAAGAAAATGTTGTGTCTTTTTTAAAAGTACCCATCGGGAAAAGAAAGTTTGTCCTTTTATGTTTTTTCAATGCAGATGCTAAATCACTACCTCTTCCCCAGCTGTAAAGGTCAATGGTTAGTTACCATTCTCCTGATTTCTTTAATAAATCCAAATTTGGGAATCAGTCTGCTTTTCCCATGTGCTTCCCTGCTTTTCCCATGTGCTTACTAAGAAAGTAAGTCACAAGCTGTTGCAGAACAAAACTCAGATCTATAGGGACAAAAAGCAATTCAGATATTTGGGAACATTAGAAAATAATAATAAACAAATTAGAGGGTTTTGGGAACATTAGCAAATAATAATAAACAAAGGGTTTAGATGAGAACAAATGCACTGATTCAAAACAACAGGAATTCTTTTTTCCTAATTATTTCCTCTAGAGTTTCTAAGGGACTATTTTTCAAAGAGGAAGCTTACATGGACTACATTGTTGGATACAGTTTTTACCTTAAAAAAAGAAACCACCATTAGTGACTGATACTGCAATTCAGTGATTTGTCTCAGGATGTGTGAGCAGGCAGTGACGTTAGAAAGCATTCCTTGACACCTGTATGATCAGTTTGCAAAGAGTTACACCTCAGTGCTACCACATTCACTTCATATTGCTTACCAATAATGCTCAGTTGATAATTTATGTTTTGCAGGGATTCCGGAGTTTACTTCAGTTGGCTAAGAAACATTGCTCAAATCTCTTCCTCTTTAATCTCCAGCTGTGCTGAGAAAATGAGGAAGGAAATGACCCAAGGAAGTGATTTAACATTTACAGAACTTTGTGCTGTAAGTCAGTATCTCCCTTCATTGCAGATAGATTCCAGCCTCTGCATCAGCTAACATTTTTTAACTGTATCAGTCTCAGAGATATCATGAGGTTTTTTAAAAAAATCAGAGAAGGGATAACCTAACTATCAGTGAAGAATCTGTAAGTGAAGAGATCAGGGCTTTACTGGAGTCCATCTACACAACTGACTGCTGCAGGTGATAAGTCTTGGGACTTGCATCTTCTGGAACTCAGTCTAAAATCTACCTTTGTAAAAACTTATTTACCTTTGATTTTGCTACATGAATTCTTCATACATAAAACTATCCATTCATTTAAAGATAAAAGACCTCATAAACCATTTTTCCAAACCTCTGTAAGACGAGGAAGAAGAATGAGGGTGACATTTTTGTTTTCCTGTTTCATTCTTTGGGAAGTACCAAATTCTTGGCTAAGGATAGCATATATAGGTAGAAAAAAGAAAAAAAGTTTTCCAAGATAATACTGCTCCACACAGAGCAGAGGTCAGTGAACAGACCACAGCCTTGAAATTTAGAGATACTGAGATATGACAGATTAAATCTTTCTGAAAAGCAAGGCCCATGTTCCTAAAAACATCCCTAGTTGCAAACTTCCCTTTCCATGCAAAATGACTTAAACTGCTTTCTTTTTTTTTGTTTGTTTGTTTGTTTGTTTTTTGTTTAGAGAAAGTAATGGCTATTTACACTTGCTATCAGGATACTCACATGAGGAATTAAACTGATTATGCATGCACAATCATCACCAAAGAGAATGTTCATACATGCTGAAAAAGAGAATACAGCTCTGTAATATGAGAGGCAATTGTAATGTCAAAGATTTATCAGTTAGGACACTACAGTTACAGAATGCTACATAAATAAAAAGGGATAAAAAAAGTAGTAGGATTTAAAACCAAAATGTCTGAATATAAAATAATATTAAGATTAATGAAAACTTTAATAGGTAAATTATTTTCAAATATTTTATTTAGAGAACTATGAACTATTTGCTAATAATGCCCTTTACATAGTTGCATCTATAGAAAGCTTGTTGAGTGAGAGCAAAAAGATGTAGCATTAAAATAACTTTCCATCAGAAATGATTGGTTTATCTATAAAAGTAAACCAAACACAAATAATAAATCAAGGAGAGCATTACAGAAATATTTACCCTATCCAATAGAAATTCAGTGTCAGAATTTGGTCTTCAGGGTTGATTTGTGAGTGTAGGGAAATACAGTATGGAGGAGGTGAATGGAGCACTACAGCTCTTCATTTCTGTCTAGAAAGTTGTCAGTACAATGTAAACAGAGCATTTCTAATGATATCCTCAAATTGACAGATCATAAGTCATTGAACCAGGACTGGGGGAAACTATACTAATTTTCTACATGTCTGGCAGCCACTGACATTTTACAGGCTGCCATAGATGCGTTTAATTACATCAGCCTCTTCCTTGTCCAGGATGCCCTTGTCCACATAAGCATCAGCCTGCTGATCAATGAAATCTCTCAGCTTTGAAAGATCATAGTCTGAAAAATAAGAATTCATTTGCACAATGAGTCATTGCCATTACACTGCTTCACCTAAGAAACAATGTCATTGTAAAGTTTATGCAACAAATGCATTCTATCAAACATGGACAGCATTCACTCTAAGTGCAACTTGTGAAAACAATAAAAAAGCCCAAACACTTGTACAAAATCCTTTTACACATCATGGTGTTTTTAGTATTCAAAAGGAATAATCATCTCTTGATTGATTGCTGTCAAATGCTAAAGCAAGAAGATTTTCTGGTCCAGAGACTTGATGTTCTAGTCTGCAGAGCAAAAGCTGTTGTTAGAACACTATTTGCACAGATGTCATGGAATCAAAAGAAAACATTAAATGGACTATTTCCTCTTGAAATCCCAGTAAATTTCCCACTTATTACCAACACGGTAGTGAAAATTCAAGAAAGCAACTTCCTGAAAATAGATCAAAATAATACCGTTATTTACCTTGATACAGAACATAATATTCTGACTTGAAAAATACTGCAGTGAGCAGTCTTTGTGACAGTGTTAGTGTCAGTTTTCGACAATCTTCGTCTGTCAATCTGCAATAGAGTGCTGAAAGATCCTCCCCCCTTTGCCAATGGATGAGTGCATCTATGCAGCCTGATTTACACCTTATGCATTAAACAGACTTTTCCTATGCTGGAAAATATCACTGTTTTCCATGAAAAGAATTCTGCTGCAAAGCAATCTCTCAAAAAACATAAAAAGGTAACCTAGAGTGTTGTAACTCTGGCAACAGATTCAGTGTATTCACACAAAAACACAATAAAGTTTCAGATACATAATTTGCTGCATAAAATGCAAAGTTTGATTTGTTAGAAGTTAATTCATTAGAATCAGAAGAACATCAATGTTGTAGGGGTTCATACTAAGTTAAATGAATTAGTATCTTTCACAAGAACAGATATATTCTGAATTTTTCAGTATTAATTATTATTCCACAGACAGAGCCTTCAGAATGCACTAATAGTGGTTTTGTAATGGAGTCCAATGTATAACATCATACAGCAGTACGTGGAAGGACCTTCTTTCAAACTGTGTATTCTCAACAGAACAGACAATAATGACTTTCTGTTTTTTTTAGGACTTGGTGACCAAAACTGGATAGAAATAGAAAGACATTAAGAAGCAAATTGGTGCTTGCAATCATTTTTATAACAGTATGAGTAATATAGAAAATTGATATTAAAACCTCCCTACTCCTGCAGAGGTGTCCTCTCCATATCTGAGTTAACAGGAATTTTGCCCTTTGCTGTAATGAGGCCAGGATTTCTTGTCTGGTCTGTTACTGTCATTACTTAAGAGGATGCAATGTGCTTGTCTCTCCATCCCTTGTGAGTAATGGGACAAATAATACTGAACAGTGTCATAATGAGGTTGTGAGATTTCATTCACGTTGGCAGAACGAGGGTCCCCAGTGGAAGACATCAAGGAATGGAAATGAATAAAAGAACAAACATTAAATGAATACAATATCCACATTATTAACATTAAAATCCCTGAGCTTGTTTTAATATTAGAATATTATTGATAACACTAAGATCATTATATGGAGATGTGAAGGTTTAATTACTAAACATTCTGAATGGGATAACAACCATTACAATATTATCCAATTCTGACTAATTTGTACATCTCACAGCAATTTAATTTGATTATTTTTCCTAGAAATGTATAACCTCTAATTTCTAATACTTATTTACAACCTATTGTAATTAGAAAAATCAACTTTGGGTTATATTCATAGCAACAGCTGCAGCATTTCATTGAGCTATGAAACAGCTACAGCTAATGAAGTGATGTCTTATTTGCATATTCAAATCAAGCCATTTGCCATTGCAATTGATTACAGAATGGCTACTGTTAGTGTTATGAAACTATAAACTATCCTACCTAAGTATGTGGTGAAAAGTCCACATGTATTAGTTAAATGCCTCACTTGTGTGCTCTGGAGTCCAACTGCAATAGAACACCCAGCAGCTACTGGGGCAGTGGTGCTAATTTACACAGGGGAGGAGCTCCTCTGAAAAAGCATTGCTTTCAAACATCAGGCCAGGTCTGGGAGATATGAAGGACAGACAGGCCATTATTATAAATAAGGGAAATCAGACTTCGGACACAAAAGGCAATCAGCCCAAAATCCAGACTTTTGACATGTTTGTCTTTAAATCAGCCCAGCCCCCCAAGTTTAGCAACCTCCTTAATAGGCAACTGACGTTTTTAAACTGGGGAAATGCAAATTAACATTTCCAGGCTTATTAGTCATCAAATGAATAATAATTTCTATGGAAATACACAAAGTTCAGGATCTACAAACATTCACCTGAAGAAAACCTAAACCTCTTCAAGTACATTCAGTGAGTAAACCAATCCATGAATGGTGCTAGAAAAGACTGGCCATTTTAATACACAAATTGCTTTGAGAATCACTTTTCTGCCAGCTCCAGGTGGTAGCTGGAAGTGGAGAAATGATTGATGAGCACAGCAAAACCACCCAATTCTTGTACTGAAGAAACACACCGCAAAGCATTCACGGTTAGATAAGCTTACCCTGACTGCACTTCTTTTAACATCATCTCAGGGGAACTGAATTAGCATTTTACAAAAATAAATAGTATTGAAAGGCACAATAAAGATGATGTATCAGAAGAGTAAGAACACCATTCTAATTTTGTCATAACCCACACTCACTTTAGGGCCCATTTCCATTGCTAGAGGACAATAAAGATATTTTAGTGCAAATGAAAATCCATCTACACAGAAATTTATATCTTAATGCAGTCACGAGCAGATAAAATGCTATTGATCTGCAGTCACAGCCATTTTCAGACTGCAGCAATGCAGAGGAAAGGTTACTACGAGGAGGAGTGAGGGGCTGCCCTGGCAGTATGTGTGATACAGAGATATAATCACACATGACTGAGATCTAATTACTATAATGAGTACACTTCTAAACAGAACCAATTATTAGAATTGGCAGGAAAACTTCTGAGCAAATATGTGTGCCTGCTGCTAAGTGCCATCGTTGCCATTGTGGAGAAACGATTTTAGAGCTGGAAATTTTTTTTAAACACCTTCCTATTACAATTTCTGTATAGGAAAATGGATGTGTTGGGCCGTAGGCATGCACTCATCTCTGAAATGTAATTCATATACACTTCAACTCACAGAAAGGATGGCTAGATTACCCAGGGCTAATCTCATTTCAGATCACCCTCTGCTTGGCTGGTGCCAGAAGGATCCTTCTCACCAGGCGCCAGTCACAGCCCAGGGGTGGAGCCCTTGGCTGGGAACCTTCACTTCCAGAGTGGATGATGGCAGAACAGACAGCCATGGCAGAGAAAGGAGTGGGAAGCTGGCTTTATATAAGGTCTTGAGGGAAGAACTGGTGTGGATACATAAAGATCTGTGAAAAATCAGCGAGAAATCCTGCTGCTGTTAGCTGCTGCTGCCAGCTCTCAGACTGCCCTGCCTCTGAGGAGGAGTCAAACGGGGGGACAGCTGGTGAGCACACCCGGAGCAGCTGCTTCACTCACTGCTCCTTTCTGCACAGCTTTGCGTGTGAGAGCTACAAGTCACTCGAGTTGATTTGGGCTGTACTCCAATGTATTACAATGCTAGTGACATAAGTTTGTATTTTAACTATCCATGGTTATGAAACAAAACTCATTGCTATTTGTGAAGACATGCTAGCCAGATGCACTGAGCTTTTCCAGGCACATCCAGACATTTAAAATTCATTTAGCTCACTTATAATATCATAATTAAAAGATACGTTGAAATAGGAAAGGAAGCACCAGACAAAAGTGAGGCACTGTTACCTGGTGACAGGCAGGACCACCAGGTTAATCAATGGCCATTTCAACCAGTTTACATTAATCTACCTTAGTTTACTATTTCCATTCACTGATTTTACTCTTACATGACCTGTACTATTTAATTTTAACATCACTAGTTATCACTATAATCTAGACAAGTGCAGTTTCACATTTCTATTATTTAACTCACAACATAATGCTAAGTTATACAACACCATATAAATTACATGCTTTGCAATGTATACGGTGCCCATCCTATGGCAAGGTCTTTTACTTCATACCTTCTTTGTTACCTTGTTTATTGTGTTTTTTCAGCCATTCTATGTTCTTCCTGATTGCTTCCAAATATGCCTCAGATTTCCCTAGAGGAAAGGATGAGAGAGAATTCAGGCACTTACATCAATGATTGATGCAGCTTGCTTAACTGGGTGAAGTTGGTCACAGCAAAGGCAGATTAAAACTATTCTTAGTTTCTGTTTAAAAGCTGAGTCCTGTCAAACTTAGTCAGGCAAAATTCCCACAGATGGCTAGAAGGTTTTGTCTGTGCAAGATTAGTCATACACAAACTTAGGATCGTGGCTTTTTTTGATCTTCATACATAACTTTTGGTGGTATCCACAGAAACTGCATATGTGGATTAAAGGCTTTTTGATCATCATAATTGTTTGGCAAAGATGAAGCTGTTGAGATAGCAAGGACTTAATTAAGACTTGGAGCTTTGAGTAGCAAAACTCTTCCATATAGTAGTGCTAACAGCATACAGCAAACTTGAGATTATGATATTTTGAAAGACAAGTGGAAATATAGCTACTATATTTACTGAGAACAAGGATTTATTAAAATTAACATGATAACTCCCTGTTATAGCTGAAATTTTAAAGTGATGGCTATTTTTGGACTAGAAGGCACAGAGGACAGAATTAGATCAAGGATTACCTAATAAGGCCCCTAAGGAAATATTCCATCTAATGGATTTTGAATTCTTAACTTGTCTGGAGCTTTATTGTTGTAACGTTCTTACATTTGTCAGGAATAAAAACGTAGTGTGATTAGAGTGTAGATGTTTACTAGTGCCAACTCTGCATGTCTGCTCCTGCGAATAAGTGGATATAGTTTTAGATATAACATAATTTTTGAGCTGGGAGTGCAATAACTTTATAGTAAGTTACTCTGTGAAGAGGAAAGGGCATTGCATGATGAGACAAAGAACTAAATACTGATCCAACTTAAACTTCTAAAAAGCTATTGCGCCAAAGGTAAAGGAAAATAACCTGAACGAAACTGGAAAGACAAATCTTCAACACACCAGTGAAATGTGTTATTTATCACTTCCCACAGTTATTGAGACAGTTTTTCTTTACTGTGAAATGAGACAGCCATCTTGAGCTATTTTCCTCTTCTATGCTCAAATAAATGACCTGCTGGAAAAAATGCCACCTTCCATCTGTGAGTGGCTGCACAGCCCCCAGGACTGAACCAGGTGACTACAGTCTACTGCAGCCTTGATTTCTGCAATTCATGACTGAGCAGGCTGCAGTGAAAACACATGCAGTCCTAAAAGTATGAGCATTAAACAGTATTGGTGCAAAATAGGTAATAAGTAATTCTGTTTACCAACTGAATACAAACCGGAGATGCTTATGCTGGATCCTTAGCACTGACAACTCACTGAAAGCTTTCTGCACCAATAAACATTCTCCTTCAAAAGTTCAGCATGACAAGGAGGCACAATGTCCTCTGCAGATTTGTTTTGAGATACAGTAGCTGATTTGCACCCAGGCAGCTTCATCTAGCACAGTCTAATGTAGCATATGGCATTTTGTGTCATGCTGAGGCAGCTGGGATAATAAACAGGTTTTCAAAGTTCTTGTAAAACAGGTTAATTGCTGGTATCCCTTGACCTCTGGCAGTGAGTAACACAAATTGTGTCACTGCAGAACTTTTCAGTACCTTTCAGTACCAGCTTGTTCTAACACAATGTATAGAAATCACCCAGATTATTGAATATCCTGATCATCTGATTTCACTGAAAAGACACAGATGCAAAGAAGCAAAATCCCTGCACTACTACATCAAACTGCATTTCATATTGTTCTGACAAGGGATTATGAATTCTGTGACAGACTGTAGCCTTGGTCAGCAAGGGATATAGAGTCCTAAGTTTAAAACGTGGCAAATAAGTACATTTCTGAATCACGCTGTTGTGTGCTGACTCCCAATGATTGTAAACTGAAGATATTTATGCTAACATGATGGAAAAACAATACCAAAGACAGGAAAATACTCCAATCACTTGGAGCATACATAGTAGGAAAAGCAATGGCTACTTTGTACCTCCAGACTCTTCACTGTTTCCTTCTGCATTTTGTCCTTCATTTTTTGTAGAATCCTTTGAAACTTCATATTCCTTTTCCATTTTAGCTGCTTCTTCCTTCGTACTGTCTGTTTCTTCACTGCTCTTGTCTAAAGAAATGACAAGAGTGAATGATTTTGTGTCAAATCTACCAAAAGCATTTCTCAATCACATCAATATGATCTTTGGCAAGTAGAGCATTTTGACTGATGACTGAGGAAGAGCCTCATTGGAGTCTGTCTCAAAGTGGTTTCTGGAGGTCATCTCTACTGCAGACCTCTGGAAACAGGAATGCCTGTTTCTCATCTTACAAACAGTAGCTGAATACAGGTGACTACGATGCAATAATATGTAGTCCATAAAGACACATTTCTTTGTGCAGAGAAAAATTATATGAAATTTGCATTCACCAGATCCAACGTTGACAAACAATGGTTTTTCATTATTATGAAAAGCTTGGTCTTGTATATGTGTAATGTGTGGACTCCACTGAAGAAAAAGTGAATATACTTCTCAAAGTCTGGACAATTAAGTGAAAATTTCTCTCTTGTTGTGTGTTTAGACAACCAAACTGTGAGTGTGGGTTCTTGAGGGAGCAGTCTGGCTGCTAAAGCAATTAGCTTACTTTGAACTGAATGGGTTAAAAAAATGTGTTATTCCAGGACAGAAAATTGTAGAATAAGTACCTGATGTTAGTTTTGTTCTGGTTTTAGTGGAAGGGTTCTCAAGCTTCTTCTTTGTCTGCTCAGCTATCATTGTATCTAAGTTTTCTAGAAAGCAAGACAAAAAAAAATCAAACCCCAGTTATTCTTCAATGGATAAGATGCAGAATCTATGCTATATTCTTCCCCAAAACAGTCTGAATGGTAAGTAGAAATCTTAAAGAACAGCCTTCATCCTCACCACTGAAGGATTAACACAGAGTCAACACTAAAAGAACAAATAGCTGTATGAAATATTGATCAATCTTATTTAAAAAAAATAGCAACTGAATCATGACAATAGGTGTACCAAATAAAGCCAATATGCAGCAAGATAGTAGAAGTGTGCATATATATTCTGTATTTCAGTCACGTAAGTCACAAAATACAGATAACTATCTGTAGCAATTTATTCTGATGAAAGCAATGAAAGGCTTTAATTAACTTCACAAAGAATAGAAGACTATGAAATAAGTGCTTCATCCTGGTGGGAAAAATCTATCCCAAACTGCTTATCTGTCTGGATTTTATATGGTTTCATTGGAAAAGAAGTCTAATAAAAGATTTTAAATTATATTTAGATGAAATAAATATGTAGATTGAAGTCATTAAAACAAGTATTTTCTAAAGTTGCTGAAGTCAAACATTTACCTGAAAACCCACTAGACAGTTGTGGCCACGTATACAGCTTTAGAAGACTAGAAAATGTATTTCTATGCAAATTTCAGGGCTGAACTTGTCTAATTTGAAAGTAAAAGCACCTCTTTATAAAGATGGATGCTTCAGATATAAACACTGTATGCTTGTGTGGGAAAAAAGTCCTTTGATACCCCACTTAGTAGATATTAAAAACACAGATCATCATAGAATCAGCCCTATTTCCTCAGTCATATTATGGACATGGTGTAAAATTTTCCTTCCATTTATCAGCTTTTTATCAGATTAGTTAAACATGGATTCAAAATTTGATGCATATCAGATAGTTGGTGGGTATTTTTGAGACTTGAAGTATCAAAATTCCTTTTATACAAACAGCTAAAATATTCAGTATGTGATGTGGGAACTGGAGCAGAATAGATATAATAAGGTTAGTAAACATTTTAGATTATAATTTCTGTGTAAGGCCAACATTTTATCCATCAGCTAGGAGTATCTTTTTTATCAGAAAGACATACTGAAACCTAAAGACTAGTTTTTTAGCAAGCATATTTCTCTTCATGGCAGATCAGCATAAGCAATTGTGCCTGCCATCTGATGAGAAATCACATAATCCTGTCTGCTTGAGTCCTCTATATTTTGTTATTTACATAAAATTAAAATGTACTATTTGTTGGCACCCTGCCTGATTGAACCTTTTCAATTCTACATCATATGGTGGAGTTTTTTTGTGAAAACTATTTTCATTTTGTACATATCTTTTAATGTGATTCCTGACCTTGCCATATGCCCAAAACAAAACAGGTCTGGGCTGTGTTACAAGCTGGATCAGACATACTGACAAAGAAAAAAACAAGCTAGAATTATAGTGGTGGTATTGATGCCTCACTAATCACTTGATCCAAAGCTTATTGAAAGGACCATAAACATTCCTTTCAGTTGAGCTTAAGATTCTATTTTTTATCCTGAATCAGTACCATACTAGTATTTCAACAGGAATATAAGGATTTCTCTGTTGCAAGAAGCACAGTTTTCAGGATAAGCTTATACAGTTAAGAACTTAAAAACCCTTTGTAAACTCAAGCGAATAGATTATTCTCCTTCACTAATTCATGCAAATGCAAAAATGTAGCTGATTTTAGAGCTTATTTCAGTAAAATCTATTAAATTAGGCTTAATTTTAAGTCTAAATATAGTATTTTAAAAGAAATAGGAGTATTTAAAAGTTTAAAATGTCACACATACATAAATGCATTGATTCATAAGTGCCTTTCATGTTCTTTCTTAGAAGTGTCTGCATTTAGGCACTGCTGAAGTAAGCTTCTATTAGCAGAAAACAAAAGGATCACAAGATAGACTTACAACCTGCGTTGACATCTTTAGATTTAAATGTCTGCATACTGATATTTCCAGAAATTTTTGTTATGTTGATAGGCTATATTTTTAAAAGTTGCACCCATATCCACATACAGCATGTGCTATTGAAGGCAATGGGATTTATACTCCTCCATTATTTAGTCACTTCTATAAATTGCAACAGGAATTCTACAGTTTCTCTGAGTCTTTCAATTTGGCTCACAGTTTTATTTGAATTCTCTATAACTCCTTTGTCAAGGACAGTATTGCTTTCTAGCCATATACAGACATAAAGTGTAGTAAGGTATTGTTGACCACTAATGATCTGAGCTTTGCCAATAAAGCCAGACTGAATATGGTAACAACTATGTTCCATTTTTAAGATTTATTGTTGTCAGTGAAGATATGGACAAGTTTACATGACAGACCTTTTAACAAGCACTGCACTTTACAGGAGAAATGGTGAAGCTCCTTGTTGGCTGGCTGGCACATCAACAGGAATCAGGAGATTTATAAGCAGCTGTATTTCCTCAGTGCCAGGGAGGAGTTAACTATGTGGGCCTGTGCATGTTTGTGGGGATTGTCTGGTGTACCTCCATATACATCCTAGAGAGGATATTATCAGAGATCCCAGTTCTTCCTGAACAGGATTTATTGCCCTTTTCCACGCTTCAGAATTAATGCTTTAACAGCTGGTATTGTTTCAAAACATGTTTGTACTTGTCATGTGTGGCCAGGCCAGGGCTGAACAGTGTTTGCTCTGAGTTACACCGATGGAGTGAGTCACCTTCCCAGCCGAGATGTGCCAGGCCACAGCCAAGCAACTGCGTGTCCTAGCGGAGGTCTAACGAGACTGATTACTTTTCCGGTGTCGTTTCCCTAGCAACGTAATTTGCACAGAGGAAGAGTTTAGAAAGGTACTGACCTTTCCACAGAGATGGCCACTTATTTGAAATGGCACTAATTAAAACAACAGAACAATAACTGCTGAGCTAATGGAAGTGACCTACGTTGGTAAATAGGTCACTGCTCTGGCGGCCGCTTTCCCGGAGCAGGATAATCTCATCACTGGAACCAGACACCCGGAGTCAGAAGACCTGGTTTCTGCCTTGCCTCACTTTCTAACTTGCTTTTTGATCTGGGATGACTCACTGAAGCATTCATGCTGCAGGAGGGCTCCTATTTTGAGTAGGCATTCTGAGACATCTTAGGCCCAGACACAACGATAGATCCTCTAAACTCCATCTGAAAATGCCAATCCAGCACTTGTGAAACTCTGGAGTCCTTCAAGACGGACACCCAAAAATCTGAACTGCATAAAAGCAGCATGTTTATCTTTACTCTGGGAGAATACACTGTGGTAGCACCCTCTAAATCCATGGAAAAAGATACTACATGAAAAAAATACTACAATTCAAATTACATTGTTCTTATTAGAGGGGCAGAAACTAACATATCCATCTGAGTATTTAATGGAATTGGTAATGGAACCCTAAAATGGATCCTTCACTCTAGACAGATTCATGGGGTTTTCCAGACTCTTGCAAATTTTCCTGCAAAGGTTTTTTTCTTCTGCATAATTGTCTTGTACCTGGGAGGCAGTTTCACATTCTATCCTCATCAAATTGACTGAAGCTGAGATTTTATGTGATTAAACTTTCACAGAAAGGCCTGTTTTGCTGCTCTGTTTTCATACAGCATAAAAAGACTGTGTTTATTAAAGCAGAAAAGGGATCATCAAGGTACCCAAGATCAATCTAAATGATAGCTAAAAATTACTTTGTTTAATGAGTTCATACTCTACAACTGCTTCAGCTGGAAAGCTTTGTGCTGACGACTGCTTCTGTGAGATGCACAGGCATTAAAAAAGCACAGTTCTCCCAGGGCTTTTCTGTCTCCTGCAGCAGATGATCCTTAAGAGTTTGCAAGGCCTTTTCCATCTGTGAAAAACTCAAGACATCTCAACATTCACTTGTGACTATTCTGTGGGAAGAGTGTATCTGATTAATTTTTTTGCCAAATCTGCCTTTAGTTTACATGACTGCAGGTCCAAGAACTGTCAATGTCCACTGGATTTTCACCAATGTAGCCAAAAGCAGAGTTTAACCTTTAGTCAGCTCATGTATGTATCATGCATATGTCACATAAACTGCTAAAACTGTGACAAACAGGAGAAATCCCTCTATTGTGGAATTACAGATGGTTCTCAGCCTCGCAAATCTCCTGCTCCTTTCCAGCTCCCTGCCTTACATGTGAAGATGTGGCATTTTCCTTCTGAATCTTCCTGTTTGACTGATTTGTTGTGATGGTCTGTCTGAAGCTTAATGCTGCCATAAGGAATGACATGTCAGGTGACAAAGCCCAGGTCATGGCACTACAGGCAAGACTGGATTACAGGCAAGATGGTCAGAGTGACTTGAAATTAAAACAGCAGCAGTATCACTTGGCAATCAGGTTAAAAGCAACTCCAAAAGCAAAACACAATTAAATAGATGTGTTTTGAGGTCAATAAAGCTCTGACCAAGTGTCCTTTATTATCCTTATTAAATTCCCTACCTCACAGACTATCATATCACTTGATATCATGCCCATTATAAGCATGATGGTTTGGGACTGAAGCAGCACAGAGCCACCTCTTCTGCAGGAGTGGGATGTAGCTCAGTTTTGAAAGTTCAGTGACATCCTCTTTACCCTGCACCCACATAATCATCTCAAATCAGAACTTATGGTCTCACTGCTCAGCTGTCAACAGAGAGATACTGAATTCAGAAAGCAGGGGATTTTATGCAGCTGTTAAATACAGTGAGAAAAAATAAAAGCACTTCCCTGCTTTAGAAACACAAACCACTTGGTAGGATGCAAAGCATAGATTTTCAAGAACTTGAATTTGTCAAATAAGACACTATGATTATATGGCAATTTCTTACAAAGTATCCAGTTGGGAAAATATAGAGGATGCAGTGAAGGGAAATGGAAGAAGAGGCAATATGTTTGCAAGAAATAGCTGCAAATTTAAAGGGTAGATAGTGATAAGCAAGGAATGAACTGCAATGTATTTGTTTGGGTTCTTGAACACATGATTTGATAGTCATGCAATGTGGTGGGAAAAACAATTAGTGATACTAAAACTACTGGATCTCTCCCAAAACATATGTGAGAAGATTTAGATCCTATGGATACTGACCATACCATACTCTCACACATACTGTCACTCTTGGGTGATGCCCAAGATTACTGTAGTGTGTAGTGTCCTGTGAGATCAGCTGTCACAGACTTTTCACACCATAACTACACATTTGTTTTTCTATGCAGTAAGAGTCCGAATGGGGTAAAATGGGAAATAAGATCTAAGTAGTGGGAAGAAAAAAACACATTCACATGGTTGTGCCAACGCAAAAGTAGCCCAGGACAGACATGGATGAAGCTACAAAAAGAAAAGCTAAAATTCCAGTAAGGTCTGCGATCAAGATATTTCCTTGATTCCAGTCTTGCCTGTGATCTTTGCACACTCTCTGTCCCCACACCCTTTTATCTTACCACCATGCAAATTCATCTTGGGTTTAACTATTCACATATACTTTATATTATCACTGCTGCTCCTCAGTATTCAGCTCATTCTCACCATGTGAGGAGCCCGGTTTCTACTTTTCAGATATAGTACAGTATATTGGCATCTGTGTGACCTTAGTTGATCAGATACAAAACAAACAGCAGAGAAAAGAGAGCTGCCTGAAATTAAATAACTCCCACTGGCACCTGTATGCATCAGTTATATGATAAAGTAATACTGGGCAAGGAAAATCACCAGAGGGAAATTCAGATAGGAAAATTTCTGTTAAATATTAAAATACTAAATATTTTAATGTTTGTGAAGAAAACCTACAGTAGCAACAAAGAGCACTCTGGAAAAAAAATAAAAAGAAAAAGAAGGCGTTATGCATGAACGGTTCCCTATATGAAATACTGTCAGTGCCCTTCATTGCCCAGGTCAAAATGAAGGGGAGAACAAAAGGTCCACATGACACTGCCCACATGCCACTCATAACCTCTGGCACTGCTTCAGCCACACCTTCCCTCACTCCTTTGAAATCACAGTCTACATCATGGAGCACCAGCTTATGGTCACAGTGAGGAGGGGAAAGATGATGCCAGTGTGGGCTGTGATCTGCTCTTTGCCTCACACTCTTGGCTCTGTGCCTGTTCTTGGCTAACTAAACAAATAGCAGGATCAGACCTTTGGCCTGCAGCATCTGTGCTGATGAGAACTTCAGGCTTTAGTCACATTATTCAAACGACTTCTCTTCCAGGAAAAAGCCAGATTGTGTCTATGCACTGGCCTATGATGGGGAAATTGCAGAACTTTGCTTTCACCAGGAGTGGAGCTGTGGAGGGTGCCAAGCATGAATGTGAGAGGCGGAACAGCTATTTCATATTCCTTAGCATGGAGAGGGATGGACAAGTTAAAAATCTGCCTTTTAGAAAAGACTTTCTGCCTCTTCTATTTCACCTGACTTTTTCTCATGCAGCCTCAGTCTGCCTAAAAGAGAGTATCATAGTAAAACAATATCCCAACAGTTCTTTAGAAAAGGACTAAACTAATGAGTGTTCTTAGACTTCGGCAATAGTTCACCAATGACCCATCCATCTCCCTAATGCTGGTGCATCCTGCAGTTTGGTCTTATTCCCTGTTGTCCATGAAGAACAAATGATATGGGGGTGGAAAAGGTAAACAGAGACATCTGTTCATGCCCATTTCTAACCGACACAATCTCCTACTCAGTCACGGGGGACAGTGTGGATTCTGACAGTGAGTCAGAGCCAAAGGGAGGAGGTGTGAGAGGTGGCTTTGGTTTGGTCTAGGGAGGAAGGCAGCTGTGACTCAAACACTGCATACTGATCAGCTGGAGCAATTTCTCTATTTCCCTCCTAAATAAAGGGGAGTTTGCTCCCCAACCAGTCTGCTGTGGGCTGTGTGTTGTACAATGTGGCTCCAGGAAGCTGAGTGCTTTACTACAAAGAGATGAAAAGTGCAATCCCCTTCAGAGAGAGCAAAGCTACAAGAGTTCCTAAACTTAATTTTCTTCCTAGTCCTTTGCCCCTTTCTTTACTCCCGTTGTGGAAGATAAAGAAGCCCTGACTTAGAAACTGAAAAGAAAATGACCAACCTCAATCATAAGATGCAATAACATGCATTATATGCAGTATCATAGCAAAGCTTCTATGTATCTGTGAGACAGAAGTACCAATGGCAAAACTCTGTGCTACACATTCACATAAATGAGAACTCCACACAAGAATATAATGTGCACATAACTAATTTGCACTTCTAGGGTAATAGTTCACTGGATAACACAACTTTCATTTGGTTGGGATGGCAGTGGGTAAATTTGCTACATATCTACTCTTGTAAGCAGAGCACAGCAGGAGAATATAATTAATGTACTGTGTAAAAAGAATTCATAGATAAACATTGATGTCTCTTTAGAATTCATCTACCATCTCTGAAAGCTCTAGTTTTGTTATGGTCCACTAGCTTCTAATGACAAGTATTTCCTAGAATAGTTCTAAAAGTCTTATTAGTGGAAATGATTTTCAAATGTATCTGAACAAACTGTCAGAAAGCATTTGTTCTGTTTCTAAGCTGACAACAATATTATTAAAATAAATGTATTACAAAACTATATTTTACATAATTACTAAAAATAGAGCTGTTACCAGGATGATAGTGGACTGATATGCTTTCATTTTATATAGCTTGGCATATATAGGAAAAGTCACTTGTCACACAAAAAATTCCTCTTCTTTGTGTGGTGTACATGGAGCTTTTCGTTAATATTTATCTGGTCTATGATGGATAGCTCTGATAGAAAAGCTATCAGATTGAATCTCCACCATGACGATACTCAACAGACAGAAGGAAAATGAAATATGATATTATTCACAAACTAATATTCAGACAGTACATGTGCAATGCATGCCTTATTCTGCTCTGCTGAAATCAAAGTGAGTTTTGCTTTTGGCTGAACCAGCACTTTTTCCTCTTGAAGCACTCAGCACCATGAAGGACATACTCCTTTCAGTTCTGCATGGAATATCACTTATTTATGCATCAGTATCAGTATCGGCTATTTATGCAACATAAATGGTATGAATGCCATTGTAGGATACATGATATAATGAATAATGAAATGTTTTATGCTGAATCAGCCATAACTTCTCTGAAAGTCTCTTGCCACTTTCTGCTGGTCACTATGTGGAGTTATTCCAACTCTTCCATTCCACTGTCACTGCACCCTTGCCAACAGCAACTCCATTTCAGTAACTGTCTCAAGTCCCTCCCAAAACTGAGCCTGTTCAGTGAGAACAGCCTGTGCCTCCAGCAGGTTGGGCCAAGCAAGGGGAGCTCAGCTGTTTGGGCAGCATTTGCTGGATGCTGACAACAAACCCAAAGTGGGTAAGTTGATATCACAGTTGGATCTAATTCACAAGGCACCTGTGTAACTGTGATCCTGTGTCATGTGATTTGTTGCCTTACTCTTTCTGTACCAATAATGCTTGTCCATTCTTTTAATTGCAAAAATGATTTTAAAGCTTATTTCAATCTTCAGGGGGCAGACAGGCTTTCTAGAAAGATTTCTGAAAGCCTTTGAGCAGGCTAGAAACATATCATAAGGCTTTCACTTTACAGGAGAATTTGCTCCTTGTACATCAAGATACAGCATTCATAGCTAAGAAAGTAAAGAGTGATAGAAGATAGTGGCACTGTGCCTCAGGAGGGAAATTATCAAATGTGATGCATTTCTGCTGAATACACATTTCATATCAGTTTGTTACAGCCTCTCTTTAATGCTTCCAGAGCTATACTTTCTGAACACATACTGTAAAATGTAGGCATTACTTTATCTTGTCCTTCATATAGATGAATATGTTGGTTTTAGCTTTCTGTGTTCTGTTACAGATTACATTTAGCATTTGGAAAGCTTTTAAATATGTATTACATAACGTTGAATATGTGTACTAAAAAGTGAACTTATTCCTTGCATTTCCACGTGCATCTGCATTTTTATGGGGACACACTGCAGCTAGATCCTTTGTAACTTAAAGCTAAACCTAATAACATCAGTCACTGCAGCAGGAAAATACTTTCCCCTAGAGTAAGATACAATGATGATGACATAATGCTTTGGTTTCCAAATCCCAAGCCAGCTGTTACTGGTATATGCACTCAAATTCACTGTCTCTGAACCTGTGTGACAGGCAAAAAATCTTGTGACTAGATTCAGTAAATGATTTATTGTTTTGGAATGTATAATTCACAGACATAGCTTATGCATGGCTTCAGATACAGAGTGTGGAAAATTAATTTAGGCAGTTTCCTACTGCAATAAAATGGAGAGAGGATGTAATCCATCTGCACAGACCCAGTAGGTACTTTCCACCAACTAGCATGGAATCTGCTCACTGATTTTGGACTGAGAGAACAATAAAAAGCTGCCAATTTTTAAAATTGATTCTTCTTTCTGACAGATATTCATACTAATTCCTTTATCTGCTATAAATAAGCATAGCTGGGCATCAATCCCCTAACCCAACCTGCATCAAGATATACAATACATATCCAAGTATCACTGAGTATATAACTTTTAGTTGAATAGGAGTGGCAATAAAACTGCTGCCATGATTAAAGATAGTGCAAGAAGATAACATGCTCCTGTGGATGCTCTTCTTGAGTATTTGAGAATATTAGTTCAATAAATGAAGGTCAGCATTAAAGTAATTTCTTAACAGCAAGTCTAAAAAAAGAATACCACAGAAGCAACTTGAGACCTATGAGAAAGCTTTTTCCACTACAGTAAGTTGCTTTGATGGAGCACAAAATCCATCTCTGCATAAATCACGCATTTGCAAGGCAGAGTCTGGATACATCAGTTGATAGTCTTACTTTAAATCCAGACTAAATCAGACCTCTGAAACTCTTAACCTAATCCCTGCCTTCTGTACTATGTAATCATGGCAATTTGTTTCCAGGGTTACAGTATTTATTTACTCAACGTAAAGCGAATGTGAACAACTGCCCTGAATTTTAGCAGGAAAAATGCATCCTTAGGGTAATTCCATTATGTGAGTGGTCTTGCATCAGGGATGAACGTAGCCTATTAAGTTTTGGCACAACACTATCAGTGAGGGCAATATCTGCTCAAGTCATACTATCTTCATTTGTAGAATGACACTGAGACCACTGTGCCTAGTCACCATTTCTTTGTGTGCATTGTTCTTTAAATGCACAGGCAGACAGAGAAATAAAGAGCTGAACTGTAGCATAAGTTGTACAAATATTCCAAAATTTAAGGACTTCTCACAGAAATAAAGGGATAGTCTTGGTATAATGAATTCTTCAGAGAGGAGGTGCAATCATGCACTGAATGTGAGTCATGATGCACAGATCTTCTGTAGCCAAGTAATGGCTAATCAATCCATACAGTTACAGTTGCACTGATCAATCATGTATCTGCAATGGCTCACATCAAACAAGCCTGCACAAGTCATGAAAGACCACTGCCAGTCCTATCTCTGTGACAGGCTGATTTATGAAGCTGAGAAATTTCCCTGATGTAAACAAAAACATTTCAGACTAATCCAGATCAGGAATACTTCAGAAAAAATGAAATGGTTGAGCCCCCTTTTTCTGTACATCTGCTTGTTTACACAAAAAGGCTACCAACAGCAAATGGAAGAGAGTTTGTCAAAGCCAGGAAAGGTGTGTGAGACACAGAACAAGAACAAATCCAGGCTGTTCCAAATTCCCTCTTCAGGAAATTATAATGATTTTACAAAACCTACATAGCCACAGACTCTAAAATGGATCCAGGAAAGAGTGCTTCAAAATCTACTCCTGAGCCCAGATGTAACACTTTTCATAAGTGTTTTACTTGGTAAGGAGTTTTACTTGGTAGACAATCATACCATTAGGTCCCATCTATTCTGGCTCCTTACAGGTAACAGATTAAAGCAGCTGAAGTGCTGGATTATTTTTGGAAAATGCAGGTACCTGATTCACCTCAATAGAACAGAGAAAACCCTGATCTTGCCCTGACATAAAGTCATTGAAATCAATTGTTTCACAGGTGTGAAAGTGTAATAATCTTCTAGGTATATCTCTGATAAACTACCTTCCCTTCATTAAATGGAAACATTAAAGCAGTATGGAATTCAACATTGCTATAGTGAATGACCAATCATTTTAAAAGTACAGCCTTAACATTTTGAATGAACAAATCTGAAACAGGTTTCCTAAGAGCAAGGAAGATGAGAAGGTAATTATCACTGTTGGTAAAGTAAGAAAACAGCATTAAGAACACTGTTGCATAAAATATGTACTCTTACCCAGATAGGAAACTCCTTCTTCTGGTGTGATTGTTCCATATTTAACCATCATCTTCACAAAATCAATCAAGGTTTTCATGATAGTTATCAAGGTCTCCTTCTCTTTTGTCTCTGTCTCTGTGTGAAGGGATGAAGCAAAACTAGTCAAGGATGTCAGGCAACTTGGAAAAACTCAGTTGTGCAAACTGCACAAACTTCATGCATAAAGAATGACCTACTCACTGAAAGAGAAAATGCTGTGCTGGATTAGCAAAGAGAATTTATATATGTTTCTTTTCAAAATGTTCCTGCAAAGTACATCTGAATACGCTTTAAAACTTCAGGGTTTGGTTCTTCTTTATAGCTTTTTGTCTTGAAGGGCTGTCTTATGAAAGGCCAATAGTATTAACTCCATTTTACAGCTAAGAACACTGAACACACTGAGATGAAGTGACCTAACAGTTCAAATTGCTGGTCAGAGGGCAGATAGAGGTAGAGTTTTCTATTGTCTCTTTCATTTCTCTTCTATTTGTTTGTGAACTACTTAGCAGACCAGTCTGTCTCTGTATGGGGAAGGTAGCTCAGAGATCCTTTCTCCTACGAGATCCATGGCTTCAACGACAATAATATAAAGTGTTTCAAATGAGATAGTTACCATGCACAAGTCCATGACTCATGTACTGGGACGACATAATATTACATGTTTGGGAGGATCATGACTTCAGAATAGGATACAATTATTTTTTATTCTAAAAATCCATTCTTGCCCATACTTATCTGCTTCTTAGCTTTTCTTTCCCCACTGTGTTTACCTGCTGAACAATATTACTGCTATTTCTGCATTAGCAGCATGAAACTGCCCCATCACACAGTTGCACAAGCTCTTCCCACTCCCCAAGTTGTCACTGAAAGACCCAAAAGAGCCAGGGGCACTGCCAGTCAGGGACAGTCAAAACATATTCCCAGCCTTGGCAGAAGGCCAGCTGCTGAACAGGCTCTTTATTGCTGCCTGCAATTTAACACACAGCTGTAGGATGCAACTGAATCCCTTTCCTCCAGCTTGATACAACCTGACAGGTGAATGGCATAAAGCAGGAGACAAGGCAGAGCTGTGCAGCCAGGGAGACCTGGTTCTATTTGCTTGATAACCTGTTAAACTCAACATGGCTTTCTGCTTTGTGAGCAGAAAAAGGAGAAGGACTAGCATTCAAAACTACCATATGAAAACGAAAAGAACAGGAAGGAGAATATGAAGTTTGTAGGTTAGACTTGAGCAAAATACGCCCTCAGGATTTTAATTTTAGCTCTCCACTCAGGTGTTTATGGGGACAGTTTGAATCAATATTAAGGTTCCTGTGGGACAAGAAATCTACAGAATAAACACACACAGAAGTAAGTGAGGGAGTGTGTGTGTGTCTGCAGAGTGGGTGTGTGGCGAGGTGCCACAGTCCTGCCTGCACTGACTGGAAGGCAATGATGTCTAACACCGGAATAGGAAGAGACGTGCAGAGCTTTCACTGCAATAAACAGCAAACCTGTGGTTTGTGAAAAGGCTGGAAGGCTCAGACTCATTTACTGGTACCATCACTGTGAGGACTCTACTGTGGGTCACTCGTATCTCTGCTGGCTTAGAAAACACAGATGTTACTGGAAAGATCTCTGGAGAAAACAGTTTGCCAGTTTTTCATCATGTCCTTACGGGAATGAAAAGAATTCAGGACTCTTGAATCACAAAGCACAGGAGGGGAAGGGCTGCCTAAGTCACACTCTTTGCATTTCTCAGTGCTGTTCCTCCCAATGTTTTGCCATCAAAATCACTAATCAAATTAGTTTCTGCTATATATCTTAGGGAATATTTTCAAAGCACATGGTCTCTTACAACTAGGGAAGTGGTGGGGAGGTGAGAAGAGTAGCAGAAAACAGAGAGAATCTTAATTTTCTAAGTTTTTTCTAAAAAACCACAATGAGCTCACCTGAGTTAAGACTTTTTAATAGTGCGTAAAAATTTGGAAAATATTGGAGGTCTTCAAAATTATCTTCAGAAGGCAGCTCATTTCTTCTTTCCAAGATATTAGATGATGACCATGTGTTATCCAGTGTATCATCAATTTCTCCATTTATGAAACTATCCTGGTCAGATTTGCTTGGTGTCTCCACAAAAGGTATAAAAAAAATATATATATAAGCACATTGCTCTTGGTGAGAGAGTTAATAGAGCAAGAAATTGCATCATAACCTCATGCCAACATTTTTCTAATTGCAAGGTGAAGATTATACTTTTATAATATAAAAATTTCACACTTAGTATATTTTCTCAAAGTTATTTCAATTTGACATCTTGCTTAAACCTCACAGTAACTCATGATTCATTTTTCTAATCTTTAAGCATCTTTTGTTTCCAGATGGAACTAATTGTTCCTTAAAGAAAGCAGTGTATTGGTCTACAAGCATCATTTGGCAAGCAAGACAAAGTGATTAGCTAAGAAATTACCATTCTTTCCTGTTGCTTTTCTTTTGTATCACTGTCTGCTCTGCTTGCAGGGTAATCAAAATCTTCAGATGCCTTCTCACGATTCTTTGCTTCATTTGCAATGAGCTGTTGTAAAACCTCTGCCACTTCATCTTCCAGGGTATAGGCCTGACTCTCTGTGATCTGTTAAAATATTTGTGCAGAGTACTCATAGAATACTGTGCTTTTCCCAGAGTAAACATCAATATGAAACCTGAGCTTTGCAAACAAGTTGCTTTAAATATAGTTGCTTCAAAAATTAGGTGTAGTATCTTCACCAATGTGTGTGCGTATACATTATACATATAGATATGTAAATCTGTCTATATTTACATAAACATACATATACCTATAAACACACACCAAATATGTGTGTATACATAAAAACCACCTGTCCACACATACAGCCTCCAATAGGAAAATAAACCTGTTTAGGGCTTAACACAATGGAGTGCAGCCTGAAAGATGGAGCTGCAAGTGTGCCATATTTCCCTGTATGTGTGTACGTGGGTGTTATGTACAAATATATATGTTCTACAGCACATCTATGTACAGTTGAATAACTACAACAGAATACAGTGATACAGAAAGGGAAAAAAGCAAATAGCTTTCTATGGCATCATAACTTTGCTTCGTAACAGCTGTCACTTGAATGGGAACTCTCCCATGCAGCTGTCCCACAGCTCCCTCTGTAATCAGTGGGGTGCATCATGCAATAGCTAACTGCAAAATCTAGTGCAGAAAAGATAAGGTTAGTATTTTAAAACATAAGGATCCCATATGGCAATGGATAAAGCCATTGAGACATCCAGAGGTCAGAGACAAATCCAGTCTTGCTACATCAGTAACAACGTAAATTAAGCAGCAATGTTATATGTTTGCTGGTGACACTAATTAGTAAGTGGATAGTAATGAGCTCAGACCTTTCCCCTTAAACTTAGAAATTAATGATACAAAAGAATTCAGTGAAAATTGGACAGAAATTAAAGGGAAAATGAGGGCAGACATAGGAGGAATATAATCACTGAGTGTTTTCTCAACATCAGAAACATTCTGCAGTTTGGCCTATTTTGTTGCAAAGCCATCACGGGAACAACAATGTTATTGCAGAACTAAACCAATGTGCTCAAATGAGTATAGAAATTTGCCTAGAGCCTGAATCCCAATCATTTTCACTCAAAGAAGTATTACACACACTGTTCATCAAAATTGTTTTTAAAAAGAGCATTAAACCAACTCACAAAAAATCTAGATGAAGTATTAACAAGATACTTACTAGCCCCAGATTTAGCAGTTTTGAAACAATCTTGTCAAACACTCCTCTGTCATTTTCCTCATAAATTCTTGCAGCAATTTTTTGAACAATGTCTTCAGCAGTCAAAGGAGTGCCATCTAATTGATGGAGGCCATCTGGATCATCTGAAAGGATTATAGTTTAACTGTGTGCTGACTGTCCTAATTCATTTGGATTAAACATCCTGTAAAAAAAATATCTGCCCACATCTTTTTCTCTTCATAAAAAAGCTGCACTTTTTAGACATACTAGGACTATACTTTGATACACACTTTGCAAGTCATTACATCAGTAACAGTGAAAAGTTCTTTGTGTTCATTTTCCACATCTGAAAAATGTCTTTCTAACTGGCTCTTTTGAAAGGGCAGAGATGAATGTTAGGAGCATACTCTCCTGCTTATAGAAAAACTTGTAAGGATGAGAGAGCACTGCTCCCATATCCACTTATATGTGTCTTCCTGGTATCTACTTTCATTGTATGGCCACTAAGATCAAATCAAATCATGACAAAGAGCTCACGATCTTCTTGTTTGAATTTCAACAAATAAACTTTTAATTATGTAATAGTTACTTATGGCAAATTATATCATCATGACAATGGGGAAGGAAACATGATGAGTAAGCTTTGGTCTGTGATCAGCTACTTTGATATAATTAAAAATATCCTGAGCTGTCTACAATTCTCAGAGGACTCAATTAAACTACAAGTCAATTAAACACTCCTGTAGCAAAGGCAAGTATTTATTTGCCTTTGGTAATTTCTTTTAACTTTATGATGTAACACTGCACATAACACTTGGAATAAATATATGTGATTCAGCTGCACGTGCAAGTGATTCTTCCTCTCAAACAAGAATAAACACATTTTCATATAAAAATATGTCCCATTTTCCTTCTATCAAATCTAAATTGCTAAAAAACATAATACAAATGACACAGTTAGATTTTCCTCCACAGAAGAGGACTGAAAAAATCAAGAGCAATTATTTTGTACTGTGTTTCAAAACCTAATTATAATACAAGAAGCTTTCACAACTGGAAATAGTTGAAATTGCACTCTAGTAACAAATAGAGCTCATGCTTAGTGGTGAATACAACATCCAAGATGGCAATCAGTTTGCAAGAGAAGTCTAGCATACAAGTCACTAAAAGATGATTATAGAATACCTTGGAATTTGTAATCCAGCCCACTTTTAGTGGAGTCATAGTCATCCACAAGCCTGCGGTTCTTGGTGGAGTCTGCATCATCAATGGCCAGCTGCTGTTCATACAAAGAGCTTCTAATTGACTCCCTCTCTCTTTCATTCCTCTCTCTTTCTGCTACTGATTTTAGCAGGTTCAGATCATCAACAAAGGAATAATTCCTGAACTCTGGCTTATTTTCTGAAAAATATATAAATGCACATATAACATAAAATATATCTCTCTGAATACCATTATGAATATTGCTATAAAACCAGGAAAGACATTTTACCTGTGGGAGCTATTTTCCTATTCTTGTCTGCCTCAGCTTCAGCAATCTAATATACAAAAATAAAACGAACAAAAAAACAGGCAGAAGGAGTAAAATGTGTGATTTCTTGATTTATCAATATCAGCAGAAGTCATAATGTCTGATTTTCACTCTTAGCAAGAAGTTTGCCTGAATAAGTAGAACAGGATTAAGCACTTGGCACTTTCTGTCAGTACCACCCATCCTCTGATCAGAATCAGACACTACAAGAATCATAGGTGGAACAGAATTTCCATTTTAAGATAAATCCCAGTTACATTTTCCTGCTTCATTCCAAGCTCATGTTATATTCCCATATGATGTCAATACAAAGGCTGGCATATCTGTGAGCTGTTGGAGCTAACAACCAGCTTTTGGAATGCTGGACAGTGAAACTCTGTATTCCAGTTCTTAGAAATTATTAAAATTCTATTTTGTATCCAACCCCACCAATAATCACTTTACAGACAAATCTATTTATAACTCATCAGGATATTCAGGGATTTGGTACCTCAAAGGCTCAAAATAATATGGGAATACCATAACAACAAAAAAAAAGAAATTGTAAATATTTTTTATTTCACTCACCTGTTCCTCCAAAGGTCTTTCTACACTTAGTTGTCTGTTGTGTATAGCTTTATCTAGAATAAACACACACACACATATATACTCAGTTATATGCTACACGTGACAACAAAGAGCATATTTTTTCTTAATTTATAGTTTTCCCCCATAAAACACGGTGTCTTAAATAGGATGCCAGCTGCTAGTTCTTGCAAAAAAAAACGTTTCAGTGTNCGCGCTGCGCGGGGCTGCGGGGCTGGAAAACGGGACATTCCGTCCCGCAGAGGAGGCCTGGGAAGCACTTCCATCTATTCCAGCCCTTTCCACGGGGCTGAATTGCACGGCAAANAGAAGAATGAGAACACAATAAAAAAATCATTTAAACAAAGCATGATTGGAGCAGAGGGGGAGTTTCTGCGGAACGTGCGGTAGAAATACAGATATAGACTCAGCAAGCTCTTTCTGATGAGAAAACTCACAGATTGGGGGAAAAAATTCTGGAAGAGATTGACTAAAATAGCAATAATCGGATTGGCACCACCAAGAGATTAAAAATCTCTTACATCCAGAATACCAGGGGAGACAGGGAGCAAGAAAGACTCGTGCAGACTCTGCTGTAGAACGGGTGCAAACATCGCTTGGAAAAGACCGAAAAAATTCAGACCTTTCCCCTCTACCAGAACCTATCCCTTCACTTCGATTTTAGACTGCAACTTCAGCGATCAGGAATATTGCCGCTTTAGGATTTCATTGCCTTTGGCCAAGTGGAAGGAAAGTTTTCCCTGCCCTCCGCCTCCACCCCGCAGAACTTCCCGCATGCCGCAGGAGCGGGGCACAAGGCGCTAAGGCCGCCGCTTACCTTTGCCCGCGGGT
>WEIV01008114.1:8821-47812 GCA_013390005.1 Calyptomena viridis
GAAGAAAACCTTTTTAAACTTTTGAAAGCAGGAAATTCAGAGAGAACTGTGGTTATTTCTCATGATTTAACATAAATGAAAATACTTATGTGTAACAACAAAATGGGGAAAAAAAAAAAAAAAGAAAGGAGGGATGCTTGCACTACCAAGGACTGAAAGTGTAAGCAACGTGCACAAATAACTTTCAAAAACCCAGGCTGCTTTCTCTTGGTATTTACTATATTTAAGCTCCCTGAAGACTGTCATAATTAGTTTTCTCCCTTACAAGTAATTATGAGTACCTGTAATTTAAAAAAAAATATTTGTGTCTGAGATATGATCCCTCGAGTATTTTTCTTTTAGATCCTTCCTTGTTTGCTCTTAGAAGTTCTTTTCTACTAACTTCTACTCTTGGGATACTTTAAATGGGATGAATTGTTCCTCTTCAATTACTTTTAAAACCAGGTGAGGCCTGAAAAGAACACTTTCTCAAAATAGCTGTGTATCACTCTCGGGGAATTATGCAGTACCACACACCAGAAGATACTTTGGGGATTGAAAAGCCCAGCATTATGTTCCTCTACCCTTCCTTCTGCTTGGAGGTGTCTCAGGTCAAACTCTACAGAAATTCATCTTCCATATCTGAATGTTGGCATTAACTTTAAGCTGAAAGATTTCCTCACACAGAATAATTTAATAGTAATTTTACTTAATGCGAGACAGTGACAGGATAAGCCATGAAGTCTACAAAGAATTGCCCATTAATATGACAAACCTAAACCGCTGACTATCTGAGAAAAGAATTTGATTCAGTTTTTATTCTAATACTGTATTGATCTTAGAATGTTCTTATCATTCTTTTCAGTGAAGTAGACCAGTGATTAAATTTGGTGTGTTTTCCTTTTGATAAGATATTTTGCAATTTCTCTGTGCACTGCATCACCAATACAATATGAGGGAGCTACTTCTTCATATCAGCAAACTTTCAGTGATGGATGAAAATCACAGAAATCACTGAAAATGATTTGATTTCAGGAAGCACTTTGGTTTAAAGGTTGACAGACAGAGTACATACCCCTCGGGATATGTATGGGTAGTCTTAAGACTTTAAACCTGTGGGTAAATTATAAAGCACAGACCTATATAGTCTTCCCAGGTTCTGGACAAAATGTCCATCATGGAAATTTCATCAATTTGTGCTGATAAGGAATTCAGACCTTTCTGCCTTTGTATCCTCCTTTTGTAGAAAAAAATGCACAACTTAAAGGCCAGACACACACTGGCCTGATCTTCAGTCAGACTGGGAGACCAGGAGTCAACAGCTCCTGCTGTACAGAGGAGACAAAGCCTAACTGGCTCTAATCTTCATTTTCATCCCTCCTTTAATCCCTGTTAAAAACAAAGGAGACACTATATTTTTCGAGGGTAAAAACATGCATTGTCTTTCAACTGCATCAGTTTCAGAATTTCTCTGCCTTTCTAACACACTAATACGGAACCAAGAAAAGGTTAATTAATACAAAACTCAGAAGTACAATGTGCTCCATAATGCCCTTCCTTTATCCCATCATGCAAATACTTTACAAGAACAGGAATGGTTTAAAGCTATTTATATGAGCCCTATGCTGGCTCAGAAATTACCTCCAGAAGAAGGTCTTTTCAAGGGCCCATTCCCTTTAAGGCCTCTCAATGTTTTCTGGGAATCAGCGCATTTGGTTACATTCGACCTTGTTAAAAGGACTGCATTCAAACAAAGGGGCACTAATCTAGGTTTCTCAACAAGGCTGAAAATGAAAGCAATCACTGGCTTTTCAAAACTTGCAATGGTCTTGGCTGGATATGCTCACCTTGTAATTGTATTTTCCCCAAGAGCCTTTCTCCCAAATAAGAGGTTGGGATGCTATTGTAATGTCAAATCTGACTCACTGTTACAGTTGCTATTAAAAGTTAGCAGCTGTAATTAGGGAAGGATTTTGAAGCTGCAGTGTTGTATTGTCAGTTGTAACAGCTTTTAATTATCTTATATTTTTCTTTAAAGTGATCAGCTTTGCTGAAGTTGAATGTGCTTTTATCATTTTTGCTCTGGAAATGAGCTGACACATTTAATATAATTTAGATAGAAATACTATTGCTGTGGAAAACAATTGGAATCTATGAACTTTTTAAAGGATTTTGAACACAGGAGACAGCCATAGTGCTTAGAGGGATTTTGCCATCATCCAATTAAAATGGTCCTCCATTCTTTCTAATACCATTCTATCTGGTCTTAAAATGCGTAAGACTAATTACATTAGCCCACAGAGGCTTGCATGGCTAATGCTATTGGCCATTTCCTCAAATAGAAGAATTATAAATGATTAAACACTCTGCAAATAATAGCAGTGTTTCTGCTGCAGGACTCGATGTGATCCATAGATCCATTGTCATTGTCACACTCTGCTCACAGCAGCGAATGTGCTCAAGCTCGGAATAGATGCCAATGTTGAAACTGCAACAGCCAATTCCATTGTCTCTCCAGCTTACTGTAGTCCATGAGGAAAGCAAACTCTTTTGTTTCTATTTCTACTCTGGACTTATGCTGAGGATAGAAAGAATAAAGACAGAGACTTATAGATTAGTCTTATAATAGGACATGCCTTGTTATGCATGACTTCACTCCCTTCACTCCCATCAGAAAAAAATGTAGTTTTCCAGGGAAGGAGCCTGAATGTTAAGGACCTGAAAGAATGCAGCTGGTGTGGGATCTACTTGTGAAGAAGGGTCTGGGTGAGCAGGCTATCCTGTGGCATGCAGCAGCCTGGAAGGTGAGATACAGCTGAAGAAATGCTGCACAGGATTGTCATTTTTGGCAGGCAGTGTCCTTGTCAATGTGCATGAGCACTGAGCTGGGTGAGAGATCCTGTCACCCGAGGCATGTTACACACTGATGACAACAACCAGTGCAGGTCCCCTACCCTAACATGTGGTTACATTAAGTTCATTTGCAGTTGTCACTTGGAAAGAAGGAAAACTCCTAGGCAGGAAAGGACGAGCACAATTGGTGGTGCAGCCATTCTTACAGCCAGCATTGATGTTTTCACTTTTTGGATCCTACTACATAATTGATTCTGAAAGATTGGAAAAAGTCTGTCAGCTTCAGGAGCTTCAGCAAACTTGAAAATGAATCCTTATAATCCTTATATTATGTTGTCCCCATCAGAGACCAATTTAGCCCATGTTAGGGAATGCTCTCTCACTCCAGCATGTTGGTATTAGATTGAATTGTTTTGATGAATTTCAATTTTGTATATTGTAACATTCCTATCCAACTGAAAATCCATCATGGGAGAGATTGGTGATCATGTCATGGTCTTCATGTACTCTCTTGTGAATTATCCCAGACATTAGTGGCTCTGTCATGCAGTCCCCAGATTCTTTGGGGTATGGGCTAAATAATGGTTCTATTTGGGGTCTTTGTGCTGTTATTAATGTTTGAGGAGGTATGATGCCTTTCAAGTCACAAAAGGAGAAGTAATCAAGCAAGGAGGTATGGATGGGTTGCCTTTATCCTTCTAATACCTAATAAATGTCAAGAGATGGTGGTTATTTATATATATGTAGTTTATATGGATAAAACTATAATGTTTCAGAAAGGCTGAGACATTTTCCCTGTGAAACTCCAAAAAGCTCACAAAATGCTTCAGGGGAATTTTATTGTTGTGTTTCTAAATATTAGAAGTGAAATTTGGCAAATGGGAGCTTTCATTTGTCACAGAAGAAGGGATAATTTTCACTCAGATACATTCAGAATTTAATTCCTGTTCTAGGCAGATTTAACACCCTGGCCTGGTTTTTTTTTGGTTGTTTGGTTTGTAAATATAAATGCCCATCAAAGTAAATCTCATCAGCAGTAAATGCAGTACAATGTAAATGGTGTTGGGTGGTATTGAACAGTTTTATGGTCACAGTCACCTACAGTGTCCAGTGTCTTGGGGAAAGAAAATCTCTTAACTACTCCCTTGAGGAGGTTGGTAAGTTGTGAGCATGTTCTCTTAAATTTTGTTTTAATGCTCAAAAGAAGTTTATTTCACTAAGTGCTTTTCATTATTTCTTTTCCATATTAGCACTGCATATAGACACACATATCTGTGCACACAGAAGTCCTGAATAAGTTTATAAATTGAACCAGGAGATTCAGGGTATTATGCTTTCCAGGGTAAATAGCTTTTTGAAAAAAAATGTTTAACTTCAGCTTTAGGAGCACTGGATGAGATATGCAGCACTGGATACACATTTCCAGTCCTCTGGGAACCCAAATACCACTGATGTTCAGGGGGACCAAAACACTTGATTTTGACTAAAGCATTTGTGATCTGACTTACTTTCAAGGAGATATGTCACATTAGGATGTTTGAAAATTAGTCTGTTGAATCTGAATGCAAAAATATATTCAGTATCTTCTGATACCTTTGAACATTGCCTTTCCACAGGCTCAAAATCTCCTTATTCTGAGGAAATAAGCACTAAGGGTAATTTAAGTTTGAGTAAAGAAAGTAGTTTTTTTTTACTTTGAGGGACTATTGCCTGCTTCTTGTGATTATTGAATTTTCATTCCAGTATAGAGAAAAGCAGTATATCGCCAAGATGAAACAGAAAACTTAATAGGCACTATAGCTCTTGATGTTTATAGAAACTTTGCCAACAAAATGCTGAACTCTACTGTAAAATACTGACATAAATGAATTAGGAAGAAATACCTCTTGCAACAATGCTACCAGATGTGCCATTCACATTTAAAATACCACATTATTCTTAATTTCATTAGATAAAATTTGAAATTACATGTGTCGAAGAAGAATGGGAAATCATAGAATCACAGAATGTCCTGAGTTGGAAAGGACCCACAAGGATCATCAAGTCCAACTCCTGGCCCTGCACAGGCCACTCCAACAATCCCACCCTGTGCTGAGAGCTTTGTCCAAAGCTCCTTGAGCTCTCACAGCCTTGGGTCTGTGCCCACTGCCCTGGTCAGTGCCCAACCACCCTCTGAGGGAAGAACCTTCTTGTAGGAAAAGACCAGCATTTATGTTTTCATCAACAGACTGAAAGAATTGAAATCTTATAAGTAGCTGGAATACCTACAAAAATGGATTTTTAAAGAAAAGCATTTTAACTTTCTTACCAGAGGTGTGTGTATCTATTCCACATTTAAAATGGTTACAGGAAACTGTCACAGTTTTACTCTAGAGGAAGGGGGGCACTTTATTATTTTAGCAGAGTTCTGGCATGGCAACGTGATTTTGATATCCAGTTGACTAAGTGCTGTTCCTTCTTGCTGAACACTTCAGGCCATAACAGAGTACTTGTTATCGTCAGGCACTAGGTGGCCTGCTTGCTAAAACATCGTAATGAAGGCTTGCACAGACAATTTGCAAAAGCACAGCATGAAAAATAAGTAAATAAAAATGCATCTTTAATTTCTAATAGAGGATGATGCGTTTAAAGTGTCCAATGCAAAGTAACAAACACCTGGAAATCTGTAGGTATGTAACCTGCCTAAAACCAACTGAGCACACAATAATTTTGTTCTTGTCTTGCAGACAATATTTAGAGAAAAGATTAAAGTTTCCCACTGAAAGATGGGATAACCTGTATATTCTCTAAATCTCTTTGTTCTCTCGAGGGAAGGTAAAAACTGGCAAGTGCAATACATAGTAGGGAGCGTTTGTTTTAAGTGCCCTAATGGTTTAATGTGTTATGCTCAGAAACATGAAAAGGGTCAGTATTATTTATAGTTTCTAAGGAGTAAGTGTTAGAGCTGCTGTTATAGGAGTTAGTTGTACACATGCACTCGACCTGATCCACAGAAAACAATCATTAGGAGCAGCAGGCAAAGCAACACCTTGCTGGCTTTTTTGTTGTTGGTTTGGTTTTCAGTGACTGAAGGCCAGACATGGCCTGTCTTTGAGTATTGCCTGGGTCTTGGGCAAGTACAACCCATTTTAAACTATGTTTTACAGCAATTCCGAGGGGTTTTTGTTGGTCTGTGACTCATTAGTGCCAGTGGAAGATGTGGGGTGATGCTCAGTTTGAGCTTTTGGACACTGATTAAAAAAAAGGTCTATCATTTCAGTGTGATTATTGACCTTCTTTATTTCAGGTCAAATGCAAGACTGATGAGATGGCTGAGATTGTAATGATTACTTTGTCTATCATTGATAGAATTCTAAAATACAAGAGGGTCAAGAAGAGCACAATTCTTAATGTTCTGCAGAGACCATGTGAGAAGTAGGTATCTGAACCAAAGGATGGAGCACAATCTGCATTCCAGGCAACACTCTCTTGGTCATCAGCTTGGAAATTCATCTTGCAGATATTTTTCAGCTGAATTCCCCTAATGTCTCTGTTACAAACCAAATAAATGAACAAACAAGAGAAAACCCCATTGCACCAATTTCTAGTTGTACAGGAAAGGGCGTTGTGTGGCTCGTGTAATTATTTGATTCTTTTTCTCCTGAAATTATATGAATTTAAACAATGGATTGAGATGACTGATCATAGTTTTCTAGGACAGGAAAGATATTTCAACCTGATATTTGTGTGCTTTAGTCTGAGAAGAACACACCAGCAAACATATGGCAAAATGTAGTGTATATAATGAAAAATAGTTATTTATTTATTTATTTTTCTCGAAGAAAACATTGCATCCCAGTAGAAGAGGAAGTTTAAGAACTTGTGGGTTTGTGAGTTGATCAAAAAGTGTATTCCTCCATACTCCAGCCAAGCCTGAGCATGAATCTCTTGAATTGATTTTAAAGAAACTAGACTTGGCAGTATCCCTCAGGTTACAGAGAACGATTCTCCATTTGAAACAGTGCAGCATCCATCCACACTGTGCACTGAGAAATAATATCCCTCCTCAAACTCTGCCAAACAAGAATATGCGATACATGGCACACAAAAACATACAAAAATATCCCATCACTAATGCTTGTTGTAGAAACAGTGAATAAATTACTGATGCACAGAGAAACATCACTGTGAGACGTTAGACTGCCTCTAGGAATTCAGCCTCTCTGGTTATCAGAAAATAGGTGTAATGCAGTGCATCACACAAAATACAGAGGAATTTATTAGGCATAGAGACCTGCCAACTTAAGACACTCTTTTTATATAGTATATTTAAAAAAAAATCAAAATATCTTGTAATAATTTATGGTATACATGGGACAAACATCATTAAGTTCCAGGGAAGTATTCCATAATCCTGTTAAATCAACTGATATTTTGTTCCTAACCATTATGTTGCAATAGGAATTGTGGCCACTTTTCAATACCACAACACTTGGATATTTCCAGTTTCTCTACCAGGATAGTGCACTTGATACATATTTCATATAACATGCCTGGAATTCTGGTAGATTTTAGTAGCAACACCAAATTTTCTTTACTAACCAGGATTTGAATTTTTTATATTCTGAGGATCTTTTATGGGAAATCATTAGGAGTTCTGACCAACAGTTCGTTATCAGATGTTAAAGGTTTGAAATGTTATTATTTTCTCTTCATTTAATCACAAATCAATATTTCTACTTCTTATACCAGTAATTGATGGAGAAGTTAATCTTATCACTGTTGTTATTCCATCTTGTCAAGAAACATATAATTGTCCTAGTGTCACTTGCTTAAGACATTGAAAACAACCTCTGCATAGAAGGAAAACATCCATTTTCTTGGCAGGTCCTAGACTTGGAGGGATAATTAGCTGATGTAAAGGAACAGTCAATTTAATGTGTTTGCATGACATTTTATTACAACCCTAATACAAATGTCTAATTTCCAGAAATAACCAAAATATATTTGGTCATTTTCAGTTGACCGAAAAAGGCAAAGTAACCAAAATGTGATGAATGATACAGTGTTTAATGCAATCCCGTGTTATTCAAAGATTCTCTGTGTTGTAATTATTTCATCTAAAAGATAGGTCTGTGTTTTGTGGTATATTTTGTACTCTTTTCTGACTTTCTTACATCTAAATAATAAGGTGATATCCAGTGGTGAAGTCACTCCATTTATATGCAAAATTAGTTTTTTCACTTGGATTTGTGGAGTAGGGACTTGAACAAAAATATACATTTATTTGAAACTTTAATCATTGCTCACATTAGTCCTTTAAGATTTTACCTCATTTAATTTCTCCTTTCAAGAAATAATATTCTATTTTCTTAAAAAATGTTCTGTGTAACGTACCAGTAGTGATAAAATACATCATGGTCCCATGATATTGTGTGGGAAAATGTGCTTCAATATGACTTTAAAAACCTTTTTTCATGAAGGTGATGACCTACAGGGCTCTGATACACAGATTTTCACTGCTTTTATTATTAGATATAACTTCCTCCCTTCCCAAACCTTTTACACCTGTTCATCCTGTTGCACTATAGCAGAAGAAGGGGGATGGATGGGAAATAATACCCCAAATATCCCAAACTTTATGGTTCTAGGCAAAACTTTAAAAATTAATTTTCTGAGCTTCAGTTAAGCAACAGCTTTACCATGACAGGCTTCAAAAGTGTGGTTTGTTTTTATCTGGCCTGACATTTGTAATAAAAATCTAAAAATAAATATTAAGTGTTGGCACATAACAGTCTTGGAATAAAAAATAATTTAATAGAGTTCTGCTGTGCAGATGTGTAGGCTCTCACTTTTTGCTTAAATGAAGGAATTCCCTTTGCAGAGCTTTTGTTCCAGCAAACTTTTTAAACCAGATGATGCCACTGGTTTCAGTGGGCTTTGAATGAATTCAGTTGTTGACCAGATCTTCCACTTTTTAACTCACATTTGCCACACAGGTAACCCAAAATTTAAAGAATCAGGCACTGCACATCAAACTGCTGTAACACACTGTAAAGTATCCTTATAATTCTGTTTTATCCAATTCTGTGGATCTTCTTACTGAGTATTTTTTGTACAAGTATTTTAACAGAATTTTGATAGCTGCTTTCTCCCAGGTCTAAACAGCTATGCTCCATCATTTCCACGGGATAATTTAGTTTTCAATTCCCTTTCCAGAATCACTTTAGTGTAGTGCTCCTGGCACAGAATTTGCTGTGAGAAGCAATCCATGTATTTACAATCTCGGCAGCAGTTTGGGGATCTGTCAGGATGGGAGTTGCTGTGTACAAGGAAGTATTTTGCCAGAACAGTCAAATGATTCCTGTGCAATTTTTTTTTTAACGTAACAGAAAAAAAATTACATTTTTGCCTGTATAGGCTGTAGAACCCAAAAAGTAATTTTCTTCTATATTAGTAAGATAAAGTTCTTAAAAACTTACAAGTTTCACATTCCTAAATTTGGTATATCTTTAATAGTCATGCATATGTTAATAGTGATTTTTTAAAAGTTCAGTCTTAGTCAAGTAATACATAAAAAAAGTTAATTTTTTGTTGCAATTCATCCATAATTTCATATACATTTTTGTTTAAAAGTTACATGAAAGAAAAAAAATGCAGAAAGCCCAATACAAAATAATTATTTTTGTTATACTTTTCTTTACTTGCACTGTATCAACATATTCAAATAAAAGTCATTCCAAGCTACAAATATAGTAAGGAGGGAATTTCTCCTTAGGATTGGAAGAACAAGTAATTAAGGACAGAGTTGTGTCACAAGGAAATAATCAGATTATGTTAATGATTTTGATTGCATTCTAAATATATATTTATTCTCTGTATATTGTAAGAGATAAGTTCATGTCCTTAATGTAAGATATAAATTAGTAAGGCTTGAACTAAATCCTTTTAGCTCTAACCAGCTGAGATCAAACTCAGATGCTTTTGGTCTCCCACTTAATAAATCACAAGACTTCTTTTTTCGAGCTGCATTTCATTTTATTTTAGATATGTCTATGCCCAATTGTGAGGTAAATAGAGGAAAAAAGAGAGGATTCCCTTCTTCTTCAGACAAAACATGTCTAAAGCCACAGTGTGCTGCTGCTGCTGCTGCTGATATATGTTTGTGTCCAGCATCTTCTCCTCTGGGGGTTCCCAAAGTGCTTCTAAGTGCAGGATTTATCCCTGATACCACCAAAATCAGGTATCAAAGCATCCCACTGCAGCTGCTTTGGGAGAGGAAGCAAGGAATGACCTCCCCACCTGGGCCTATTTAGGTATTTAGGTCCCTATTTCCTGGTATTTAGGTGAGCCAGCTTGGGGTGAGTCTGGTTGGAGCTTGCAGAGAATTTGTAAAAGTGGTTTTTTTTGTGTAAAAGCTTACAAAAAGTTGTAGCCCTGGGTTTATTCATGTGAGTATGTAATGTACAAGGGAACACACACACGTGTGCCACAGTTCCTGCCAGGCAGGTGTGTTATTCACTCTTTATTTCTGTTGGTAATGGTGTGGTGGTACCTTGGTAGAAGTTTCTCTTTCGCTGGGGGTGGTTTGATGCCCTCAGGGATGAGGTGGCTGCTGCTGTCAAGAGGCAATTCCTGTCATAGGGCTTTCCATGGCTAAAGATGTTGAATTTGTCTTTGTGTTCATGCAATATAAAAGAAAGGGTTTTCCCTGACCCTGCCTGAGGGTCAGTGGAGGCAGCAACAAGCCCTTGGGTGGGCTGGGTCAGGACTGGGCTGACTGTGGGAGAGCATTTGCTTATCATCTCTTTTTGGTTTTTATTCTGGTATAACTTAACTTCAAGTGGTGTTGTTCTGCCCTTGGAAAGGCCTTCCTTCCAAATCACCTTCTCTTAGGAGTGTTATATTGCATACTGCCATGTTTTATTTATACAGTGTGTTTAGATGGGGCCAGTTAGCTAAAAAATGTGTCGATTGCTTCCCTGCTCTGGGACTATACATAAATGATGGGAAAATTCCTTCCAAGATGTGCAATTAGTTCTCAAGTTCATGGTACTTTTATAAAGATACATTCTTTTGTATGTTATCCTTATGCTGCATGTGACAACTTTGGACAAACATGGTGATTAGGATATTAATTGGTGAGATATATGCTAAAGCATAGAAATCATCTTTTGTGATGTATTTCATATTTGCAACTCTTGTTCAGTGCCTTCTATTTTTGAATCTCATTTACATTTCAGCTATCTTTAAGAACAAAAAATCCCATATGAAAATGAGTAGCTGGATGAGAAATACACTGTTTCTTTGGGTATGTTATGCTAAGGCAAAGAGGAACTGATGAAAATAGCCAAGTTTAGGCAGTTTAAAAAGAAATGTATAGAATACATAAGGTTCTGGTATCATTTGAAGTCTAGTATTCTGACACACAGGAGAAATATTTTCAGAAACTGGATGCAACTAATGCAAAAATTCCTGATATCCTGAGTTTAACAAGAATTACAGAACACAAATAGATTTTTTTTTTCTTTTAACTCATGACTTTTAGAAAAAAGGGCAACATATGTAGTTCTCGTGTTTTTTCCTATAAGTTTTGGGAACAGTGTCTCAAAAGTGAATCTTTAAAGGAGAAGTGTAGGTTACTGTAGTTATGTGATCTCTGTGTTCAAGAAGGGGATTTGGAAGAAGGCAGCTAATTTCTGCTACTCTAGAATTTGTGGAACATGTCTACTGGACTCCAGGTGGAATTGTGTTTAGTGTAAGCAGATAACAGACAATATAAGGTATTGGTCACATTTGAATTTCTAGCATGATTCACAAATACTTGAATTCTTTAGCAGACACTGCAAAATGAGTTTTTTTCCTAGTCACTAATGGAAGTTATTAACTGGCAGGAAGACAGTAAAGCAAAATGCATTATGTGTGAAACAGGTGATCCTGACAATTGCCATTTCAAAGGATTTGGTATAAATAACTAAAATCAGATTTACGTCCATTTTTAAATAAATAAAAATATGTTCTATGTTGAGTTGCATCCAACAATCACATGTGTGGTTTCACATGGTTTCTTATTGTGATACTGTGTTCTCTTGCCAGTGGTTCATGGATGACTTTTCTTTTGTTTGTTTTGGCAGAGATTTAATTTTCAGATTTGAGGCGTGAACAGATTTTCAAGCACCAAAACTAGAGCAAATTTCACTTGATTTATAAAATGTATTTATGTAACACAAACACAAATAAAAATAAAGAGCAAAGAAACTGGGTTTGGTTTGATGTTTTAATGTTATGAATCATACTATGAATAGGTTGATGTTTTTGTAATGTTTTTAAAAGTCAGCCATTGAATTTTAGTCAATACATATTTGAATTTGTAGAGCAATGTTGTATTAACTTCGAAGTTGTAATATTCTGTAGCTATATAGGGAGTTTGTTGGGTTTGGTTTGATGTTTTAGGGGTTTTTATTCTTTTTTTTCTATTTATTCAGGTATCCCAGTATCTCTCTCTAAGAAAATGGAAATAGCTCTGCTGACCACAGAGATCTTCATCTTTTTTTCTAAGATTTCTGTTCTCAACCTTTAGCTTTTATGCATCTCTGGTGTAAAAATGTTTCACTGCTAAAAGCAGGCCTAGTTCCTAGTGTCACTGGTATGTAATTAAATTTGACACTGCATATCTCACAGATCAGGATATTTTAAAAATATGTGCTGAGTGGCTGCTAGATGCCTTTTCCTAAAGGTGGGAATTTTTTACTATTTTGGTAAAAAAGAGACTTTAGCTTTAGAGGGATTAATTTGTAACAATTAAAATAAGATTGAGTTTAATTTGTTCATTCAGCATTTTGATACAAATTTCAATGAACACTCTTCCTATTAGTTTCAGATTGATCTCAGGAATATAGAATTCTGTTTCAGGAAGAAGTTATCAATGGCTTGTTTTTCACCCTCTTGCTGCTTCTTCAGGTGGCTGCAAGAACCTGCCTTTAGGTCATTAATTTTTTATTTCTTTATGTGAAGAGCATTTCTTGCCCCCTGTGATGGAAAAGTAAAAAAAAACCCTTAAAATACTCTATTTTTTTAAGCAGTGAAAACCCTGGATCAGGGGAGCAAGTTGTGGCTCACACTTACTTAATTCTTTTGTTGTCTTAAATGCATATGGGGTGGTATTTTCTCCTGGTGATGAGAATATCCGGTTTCATTTTGTTAATCACTGAAAAAAAATCAAATTAAAGAAACCTCATTGGAGTCAGTACTATCATGCTAATAAAAAATAGATCAAAGAATAAATCAGTCCCCTAGTGGATTTAGAGTAAAATCATATGAGGGAATGAATTTGAAAGCCTTGATAATATAACAAATTGTCTGTTTCTCTTCACGGTAGGTCTTTTTCTTTGAATATGATAATAAAATATCCAATGTAGGGAGTAGATCTTGTGGATAAATATTGGTGGCTGCAAAATAATTTGTGTTTGAAACACTACAGACGGCGAAAATGAATTCAGGTTGTTTGGAATCATTTGTGCTCAGCCTTAAAAAAATGACGGGGATTCCTGTCAGACCTCAACTTTGTGGTGTTTCTTGTCATCAAAACCAGTAAGAAATATCTGTAAGCCTCCACATTTTGAAAACGAGCACCAGCAAAATCAGGCACTTCCTTAAGCAAGACCTGGTCTGTGTGGTGGCAAAGGAGAGACGTGGTGGTGACTTATGGCAAACCAAGAACCACCCAACAAGTGAAACACCCAACACGGTTTGTAGTATCACCGAGTCCTGACCTAACAATCCAGAGGCTGAGGGCTGCAGGATCAATTCAAATCCACACCAATGTGGTTCCACAATTCCCAACCTGTGCATTGAGCTGCTTAATTGTCAGTGAGCTCTTTAGAGGGAGCCTTTGTGAAGTGGAATAGTTGCAAATGGCTCACCCTCAGTGAAATAACGTGATAATCGTGGTATCGACTGACAGATAGAGCCTGTGTCATGGGGATCTTTTGCTCTGAGAAACACCATTTTAATACAGGGATTTAAATACTCCTATTTAAGGAGCCCATGGTGGATTAGCAGCAAATGAAAAGGATATTATATTGAAAAAGTGTGGTCTACTAACTAAATTTGTCCAAGTAATTAAAATAGGCTCAGGAATATGAAGATAAGAATGGGAGTGATATAGTCAGGATTTCTTCTCTACTGTGATTTCAATAGTTGGAAGTAGTTTTGGACTTCGATATAATATTCCGAATTTTTTTTAATATGATATTTTTTCTTTAAACTTGATATAGCAGTTACAAAATGTTACCCCAGATTACTTGTTCCTACTCTAAGTCAAATCTCAGAAGTCAATTATCAAGAAATAGTGTTGCTTCTTAATCTGAAGTGGACACCTGCACTCTCTACCCCATTTACTACTTTTACTGTGATAAGCCAAAGGACTCAGGTGGGACCAGATGGAGACTTGTGTATAAAGAACAGATTTAGATTTTACTTTCACATCCTGCTTCATTAGGAGGTTACAGTTTTTGTATTCTCTCTGCTTTTCAAGGTATGATTTGACAGCTGCTAAAGGAAGATAATAATGAACAGGGGTAATATTTAAATTATGCCAATAATCATAAGTTTGGTATATTGGACAAAAAAAACCCAGGTATATTTAAGTGCACAGATAGTCAGATGAAGGAGAGCAAGTTTCAAGGTTTTTCTTCCCTCCTACCCTCCATCTTGTCCATCTGGGCCATTTGCCTTCCTAGTTGGAAAGTCAGCAGCACAGCCATCAATACATTCTTTTGAAAGCTGGGAAAATGGCTTGGCAAGCTTCATGTTACCTTCTGTTAAACAATTTGATTTGTTCTTAATTTATTTATTTTTTACTGCCTTAAAAGTGTGAGTGAGTGCTGGAACTTAGGAAAGGTCCTTTAGAGTTGGACTCCTATTTAGCTTTCTGTACTTTTAATTTCCCCTTTACTCCAGTCTGAAACACTCTGATTTCATAAATGTCTTTCAGGATGATGCTTGGTTGCTAGAAAGTACCTCATGCTCTTTTTCTTTGCATTGCTGTTGCCATAGTATTCCTGTCAGTGCTATGGCACAAATGACAGGCAACATACAGCTAGGGCTGTATAAATAGGTTTCTGTAAGAACAATTTCCCCACTCCATAAGATATTCTACTGTATATCTAAGCAGAAAACTTGAGTCATGTTGGAATTTTTTTCTCCATAGCTCTACAGCTCTGAAACAGTTTTTAAAGGTTAAAAACTGTTCCTAGAATTGTTTAAGAAATAGGTAAAGGCCATTAAAAATAGTGTATTCTACCGAAGTTCAAGCAGTGTAAACCATTTGTTTGGTTTTTCCTCTTAAAAATCCTAACACTGCCTCAAAAAGTCATGTTAGCATTTTTCTGATGTGGCTTATAAGAGCAGTGTTCTACTATTTTAATGCTTTAAAGTATTTTCTTTATTAGGACACAAAATTAATTTTAATACAGTGGTTCAAACTTTGTTTGATTTATAAAAGAAGTAAATAAAAGTATGCATAGTAATGTAATGCTAAGTTCCACCCCACAGTTTTCCTGACAAGACTCTTTGAGTCCTGCTGTGCTTATTTTATAATCCCTGGAAACTCTGCTGCAGTTGAGACTGGAGCTCTAGGAATTCTTATCAGTTATTTTTAATATGAATTATCTAGTGGGATGGTCATAACTTGCCGAATTGATTCAGGAAAGTTTGATGAACTCTTTAGACTGTTGCATTTATATACTCATTCTCATATTGCTTTGTAGAACTTGATAGATAAAACAAAAATTTTCAGTGTGGCTAAAATTCCCTATATCTTCAAAACTAGGGAGAAAAAGAGCAGTGTAGCATTTATAACTTTGTTAATAATTAAAATTTTTCTTTTAGAATGTAAGATTGTTTATTTGGAAGATTTATATACCTGAAAATACAATATTTTTATAGTATAATTTATAAGCAGAACTTACATCAGTATTGTCACAGAGGAATTTGAGATAGGGACTGGATTAGGTTTATATTTATGGTTGTTTTTTTTCATTTCCTTGCTGCAAAACTTAACTGTGAGCTTAAAATTACACTGTAAGGATCAGAAGTGAAGGGTTTTTTACTCCTGTTTTGTTATTTTCTAGTTTAACTTCTTATAGAGAAAGAGAAGAGGTAAAATAGTGCTTTCCAGTGTGCACAGAATGTGCAGCCACTCTGAAATTTTATTTTCAGAGCAACTTTTTGAATATCAACTGTTCATTGCAGCCCGTACATTTGTATTTGTTTTTCCTATAGGACACAATGTAAATATATTTGTTTAATAATAGTGGATACAAAGGTGTATTTTGCTGAAATAAGAGCTCTCTGAAGGTTGAATGTATGAGGGCAATTACTTCTGTGGGGTGACAATTGCTGGAGATGTATTTAAAGAATATAAGACAGTTAATAAATAAAATCATAAGTCAAACTAATATACTTGAACAATATCACCACAGTTGTTTCATTAGGCTCATGCTGCTGCCGTGGTGTTACCAGTAACTCTAATCACTATCTGCTGATGACTTCCTTATTTGCACATTCAGAAGTTAATATTATAATGGATTTATAAACTGGCTGTTGATACTCTGCTGTTACTTCCCTCCTGGATGCCTGGGCAGTGTTGTAGTGTGTGTTGCTGTACATGGAATTCCTGGAGTCCTGCAAATGAGTCGGGGAATTGCTGAAATGCCACAGGTAATGCGGCATTGCTGCCACACGAGCTGCACATGCAGTTCTCACCTCTGTCAGCAATCTCCTCCAGGTTAATTGAATTACTCTCTGAGCAATGCCTTTTTTCATAAGTCAAGACTTGCAGCATTGGATTTTTACTTCATGTTGCTCCTTTTGTATAACCATAAAGCCAGAAAATGCTTTGCAGTTGAATTGTGCTGATGTGGAAAGGTACATGTTGTAGATCTAGTTGGAATGTTCTTTATCTGTTACTTACTCCCAATCAAAAGCAATTTGCAGTGTTTAAATGGAATAGCAATATTAATTGTTCCTAATCTGTTTCACTGCAAAATCAAATGTTTTAGTTTAAATTACCCTGAAAGTGGCACTGCTGAAAGGCAGTAACTAACAGGTGAAGGCAATTACTGGCTTCAGTAATTTCTTCAACCACTGCAACTTGATCTGCAGGAGTAACTCAATCTATGCAATGACAGGCAGAATAAAATGAGAAGAGACGGGGAAACAAAATTACATTTTTACCTGCACAATGAAAAGCATGTAGATGTGTTAGTACAGGTATATTTGAAACAGATGCTATACGGGTAGGAGCTAAGATTCCATTAACTAGAGAAATGGCTTTACATACAACTCTTGAACAATTACCTTACAGAAATGCTGGCCTAGAAGATCCTAAATTCTGGAATGGCAGAATTATGTGAAGTTTAGGCGAAGCAGCATATTCCATAGAGAGGGTTCATGAGTGATTTTTCTCCTCATAGTAGAACTGTGGCTGAAGGCTTTCTGTAGCCACAGAGATATGTGTGTACCTTTAAGTCCTCCCATCCTATTTCCATCTTTGAGGTTGCTAACAGTCTTAAGAGGGAATATAATGTTATTCAGAGTACTTATCTTATATGTGAACAGAGATTAAGACATTTCATATAATATTAAATTTGGTAGAGCTAATTAGGCAGGTTTCTACCCATTGTTGACTAAAGTTCAACAGACCCCATTTTTCTTGCCAGTTTAAGTTCCTGAAATAAAAATAAGCCAGATTTCTTTGTAGTGGTTAAACATGACATAATTTTGTCAGTGCAAAACTTGGGGGAGAATTAAGACAAGTGTTCTTGGTTTTTCATCTTTAAGCAAGAAGTATAAAAAGATCTGGTTCTCAGCAGATGGTTGCTTGAAAACTTCTTGCCTACTTTTTTCTCTGGAAACCATAAAATAAACTGAGGACAATGTGGCAGAGGGATGGAAGAGAGGCTTTCCCAAGGAGCCAAGAAAAACCTAGTGGTGGGGAAACAGGGATTCTTCTACTTATTTCAGTCTGATCTGAGTTCCAAGTTTCTTTCCTCAGTCTTTAATAGTTTTAAGTACAAAGTTGTGCAAGAAATTTTAACCACTTTTATGAAGGATTCAGTCAAATGCCACTTTACTCTCGGGGTTTTTAAACAGCTTGGGTTTTTTTGCCATAAGAAAGGTACTGCTTTCATGTCTCTGTCAATTTAAGAAAACAGTATTCTGTAACTTCTTAAGCTTTTTTCTTTTCCTTTTTCCAGTTACTCCAGGTGTTCTACACGAATACTCATTAGTCATTCTGGAGATGGACTTGCTGTCTGGAACCTACCTCTTGGCAGTCTTATTAGCCTGCATTGTCTTTCAATCTGGCGCACAGGAGAAGAACTACACCGTGCGGGAAGAACTGCCTGAAAATGTCCTCATTGGCAATTTGCTCAAGGATCTTAACCTGACACTGGACCCAGACGTGCCCCTTTCCTCACCACTGCAGTTCAAGCTGGTGTACAAGACTGGGGATGTACCACTGGTCAGGGTGGAGGAGAACACTGGGGAGATTTTCACGGCTGCCAACCGCATAGACCGGGAGAAGCTGTGTGCTGGCATCTTCAGTGAGAACCGCTGCTTTTATGAGGTGGAGGTTGCTGTTTTGCCTGATGAAGTTTTCAGACTGGTCAAGATCAGATTCTTAATAGAGGATATAAATGACAATGCCCCCCTTTTTCCCTCGACAGTTATTAACATCTCCATCCCTGAAAACACGGCAATTAATTCTCGCTATTCTGTCCCGTCTGCCATCGATCCCGACATTGGTGTGAATGGTATTCAGCATTATGAGCTCCTCAAGGTGGGTTTCCTCCAGTCCTAGGTGTTACTGTCTGTTACTGTCTTCTCACAAATGTTGCCAGTCCTCACCAACCCATTAGAATTCCAAAGCTGTGTACCACAGTTGTCTTGTAGTGCAGGTATGTCTTCAAATGTCAATCTACACCCCTGAATGCATCATATCTTTGTGGAGAGCTGTTTATGTATGTGTACATCTGTGTAACAGCATGGTGAAACATCCATGTCTTCATGAACCTTCTACCAGCATTCCAAGGGTCTGTACACTTTGGGTATCAGTTCTCTTAGACCCTTAAAGATGTGTTCTTATTGCCACTAACATGACAGTGCCAAGTGCAATAGTATTTTGCATTGGGTTTGTCTCCCATTTTATGGAGACTGTTTTTTTGTGTCTCTCTTGCATGACTGTTAGATTTGAGCAGTAGAACTTCACCCAGAAGTTGATATGATGATCTTATCAGCTCATCATATATTGATGAGCTATTCCAGAATGAGAGTCCATCTGTCAAAGCAGCTTTGTAGTGTCTGGGCAGAAGCAAGTCCAAGATAGGCAGGAATGCAAAGAAAGCAGTGCCAGTGGCCTTGTGAGAGCAGATATTTCATATTTTTACTTTTACTCTTCCTAGTTAAGAACAGGGGAGCTGCCATTAAGGAACAAAAGAATAACATGTAAACATATATCTTGTTTATAGAAACAGGAGTGTGTGATTGCTAAACAGACAATTACTTTCATTTGAGTTTGTAAATTAGAGAGTTTAGAACAAGAGAAACTTAGCCTGAAACTTTTGGAGAAATCTGAAAATGCCTTCACTTCCTCTGATATGGAATAGGGAACTATTTTGTGGTTTGGCTGCTCAGCAAGAAATCTGACACTCATTAATGATCAGAAGAATACAGACCATATAGGCCAATATATTGCTTGACTGACTTGATGGCTGATATGAGAAAATATCAGGACTTACTAACAAATTAATAAAAATAGTCCTGCCTTATTTTTGCTCCTTTAAATTGCTTGGAACCTGAAGCAGTCATGGCAGTGTGGCTACTAAGTAGTGACAAAAATATAAAAATATCTTTCAGAAGACTGCATCCCACTGGGCATTTTTAGTTAGCTATCAAAAAAGTGAGGAAAAAAAATCCCACGTGTCTGTCTGCTCTCAATGTAGCCAAGGAATTTTAGAACTTGCTATGATGTTTGAGGTCTTTGTAGTAAGCTCTTTAAAACCTTTCCTAGGTTATATGGAGAGCAGGTAGATCTACATGCATGGGTTTTGTTTGTTTTGTTTTTTAGATAGCTAAGCAGAAGCATCCAGTAGGATGCAGTCGTCTTTATTTGGCATATTAAATGAGATTGTGGGGAATAACAGCATATTAAATAAATACCAGTGGGAGTAGAAAATAAAAAATCCAGGGTTGCAGACAATGTGGCGAAATAATACATGGTCTGAACAGAGAAATGTGAGTTATCAGAGAGGAAAGTGCTGTTATACTAGGAAAAGGAAAACTATAGAAAATGGCCAAATTGGGAGTCCCTGGGACTGAGTGAGCAACAGTTCAGATCACCACAATAGCAGTCTTGTTTTGCGAGTTTATTTTTGGACTGTGTATTCAGAAAGGTAATGTAACAGATCAGCAGAGTGGTAGCACATTTGTGTCACACAAGTGGGATTTTGTCTAAAATACAAGCTACAGCTCTACCAAAGGTAGGGCATAAGGCTACACTACTTGTCTGGAGATCTAATGCAAGATGAGATGGTGTGCTGGAGTGGTGTTTTACCAAGAAATGTGCAAATAACTCTGAAATTCCAAATGATTTAATTTTTAATTAGGGGGAAATAAAAAAAGAACCATTGTTTATTTAAGAGTCTCTGAAAAACTACTTTTGCCACATAATGGAAAGAAAAGTGGTTTTGAACACACATTGGCATGGACTGGAAATTCTGAATTATTGTTCTACCTGTGCTGCAAGCAAAATAATTTGCAAAGCTATCTGTAAAAGATCTGTAGTCGGATCTTCTGAAATACTTAATTGTGTGCCTGTTGATCAGGTACTTCTGGAGCTATGGATCCACTGCCTTTAAGTCAGTAATTTCACATACCTTGGAAAGTATCTGTAAAACTAAGAGGGAGTTTGACAGCCAGACACCATTTGAATTAGTATGTCCAGATGTTATTCTATTGGTAGTTTTTACAGTGTTACTATCAAAAGTCATCAGAAGAGGGATAAAGAGGAAGTAGAAATAAAGAATTCTGGTGAGCAGATGGGAAATCCAGCATATATTCCAGAGGAGGGCCATGATGACTAAAGGGATAAAAAGCCTCCTCTGTGAGGAAAGGCTGAGAATTGGGATTGTTCAGTCTGGAGAAGAGAAGGGTGACCTTATTGAGGCCTTTCAGTACCTGAAAGGGCTACAAGAGAGTTGAACAGGGCTTTTGACAAGGGCAAGGGGAGAATGGCTTCACACTGAAAAGAGTAGATTTAGATCAGCTATTAAGAAGAAATTCCTCCCTGTGAGGGTGGGGAGGCCCTGGCACAGGTTGCCCAGAGAAGCTGTGGCTGCCCCATCCCTGGAAGTGTCCAAGGCCAGGTTGGAAGGGGCTTGGAGGAACCTGGGATAGTGGAAGGTGTCCCTGTCCATGGCAGGGAAATGGAATGAGATCATCTTTAAGGTCCTTTTCCACCCAAGCCATTGTGTGATATACAAAGATCTACCCATCACTGGGGAATATTAGGGAGATGAAAAAGAATGGGAAGGTTGGTGGTGCCTGAGAATTCTTTTCTGGGTAGTACTGAAACACTAAGGGGGACAGTGACAGGTACACAAGGATGTTGTTGCTTTTGTTTGCCTTTGCTCCCCAAATGCTCTTCATGTGTATTGTCCTGCTCTGGTTTTTGGTGTATGCTCTGAAGATGCTGATGTCTTCTGGCTCCTGATATACATTGACCTTTTCCTTCCTTTTATAACCAGCACACAAACATGGGGAAACTGCAGCACAGGAAACTCGTGCCTTGTGAACAGGAGTCTGGCAGGGCTGACATGTCACAATTTTGGGAAGCACCAGATGTGAAACTGATGGGCAGGGCAGCTTACTTGGAGGGTTGCAAAGGAGTGGGAGATGATGAGATATACAAATGACTTTGCAAAAGCAGAAAAGTTGATGCTTTAGTGTGTGTGCAGCAACACTGAAATGTGTTCTATATTTTTGGGAGAAAGTAATAGAAAATTGACAAGTTCTGTGATGGAGACAGACTTCTTCAATTTCAAGTTTCCCTTTTGAAAGAAATTTAGCTAAAATTTGCTTGGTGCCTGTGTGAAGCCAGGCCTGCTTTACCAGAAGATAGTGATTTTTCCCATAACAAATTCTAAAAGACAGTAAATTCACTACAAACTCTGATTAATATTTTATAGGTTTTTAACACATTTTCAGCAACTCTGTAGCTTCTTGGGAAGGTCAGTCGTGTGCTACAACATTTCCTCACTTTGTTACAATTACCTTACTGCCCCTCTCAAAGTGTGGGGAAAAGGTACATGTAATTATTATATTCAGTTTCTTTTGCAAAGTGGATAAAAAATGATGGTCTTTTAACAGCACGACAGACTTTCATGTTATTTTTCTTTCTAAAAATCCTTTTAAAATGGTAGGAAAAAAAACTTTGTAAAAAAGATCTTTTTGTATTTTGGTTTCAGTGTTACATGGAAACTTTCTAATGCAGGATTTGGCTTATTTAAAACAAGAGAGTGCTTTAATTGCCACACAAATTAGCACTTGGATATTTTTTGCCTGCCCTCATTTTATCAAAATGTACCACAATGGAAAATAACTTCTTTATATGTAACAGATTCATGGAACTGCAGCTCCCAAACTTTCCAGGTGTCTGAGATTCAAATGTACACTGTTTGAAATGCATGAACTCTAAAAAGGCAACAGTTTTATTGTTAATAGAAGGGAGGAGACAGACATGGAAAGCATCTTGTTATTTAAAGAAGTTGAGTTTCTCTGCTGTGGTGCCCAAAGGTGATCAGAGAGTGGATGATATCAAGGTTTCACATGATAAACCAATGTTTCCTGTGAACAAGGGTGGGAGGGAGAACTTAGATATTATTTAAAAATAAAAGACAAGGCATTTAGAGTGGTAGGATTGGGCAGAAAGATGGCATAACACTGGGGATGGGAGTTGGTAGAGGAGGCAGCTATGACAGAGTGAAGTAGCTCAGAGAAAGAAATGGCCAGATGGAAAACCAATGATTTTTGTCTCAGTTGAGAGAACTATTTAAAGTACAAATAGGAAAGGATAGGGAAAAATAGTTGGGCAGTCATAACCAGAAGTAGTATGTTAAAACAGCAGGACATAAGAGCAAATTTTACATTGAAACCTGAAGAAACAGTGATTTGTGATTCAGGAAGAACCTACATATACTAATGTTCTGGTTTAACACAGTAGGCAACTAAGCCTACAGGGCTTTGTTCACCTCTTCAGGGCATTCCCATTGTTTACAGACTGATGGAAAATGTATGTTGTGTGAGGCAACACCACCATAATGCTGTAAATACCTACATGCTGTTGTTGATTACACTCTTTCACTTCACTTACATTTGAGCTCAAGGCAAACTAATATTTAGTATAACCTGATTAGTACACTCAAAATTTACAGTTGTCAAAGGCCTATGCTTTGATTATGAAGATTTTAGTGTGAAGTGTTTTTGTTCTCTTAGCTGTTATATAAAGGGGAGCTGGTTCAGAAAAAGTTTAGAATAGAATTGGAGCTTGGAGTGCTGTAATGGAGAGTCACATGTACTTCCAAAAGGTGTCATATCCATGTATGTTTTAAGTAATACTTTTTTATTGATTACTTTGCATTTCTTGTCACCTGAGTATATCATACATGCTAGAAGTTGTATAGGTGCAACAGGAGGAGAGCATTTGTTTCTCTGGCTTGTGTTCTCGTGGGTTGGTCCTTTATTCCAGTTTGGGGGGAAATTAGATTGGTGTTACTGTTATTGTTCCATTACTCTTGCCTATTGCAGCAGTTCTGCTGTACTTACCTATCAGAAGCAGCTGGTGCAGTGCTTCTAGAGTAATATAATAATCTTTTTGTAGTAGTCAGTTCATACCTCTGTAATGTGACAATTCTCAGATTCTCACTCAGTCTCACAACACTTCAGTCCTGCCCCTGATGAGGAGATTTGCATCTTGCTGCTAGAGATCAACAAGACAACTTTCAGTACAACTTTTTTCTGATACAATTTTTCAACTATGACCCATGGAAGATGGAGATCACAAATCATCATATTTCAAGCCAACTTTTGCAACCGGATTAGTTCTGAGTCTTACAGTAGTTCTGGATCAAGTAACTCGTCACTGTCAAGATCAGGAATGGAAGATGTGTTCTTGTAAAAAGAAATCTAGAAACGTAGTTAAATTTACAGAATCAGATGAGATTTGTAGTTTAATCAGAAAGTTAGATGAATGAAGTCTGGGTTGATAATTGTATCATAAGCAGTGACACAAATCTGCAAGTCAAAAGCTGTAACAGTGGAGGGACAACAGAACTTTCTCTAATACCATTTGTGGTTTAATGTTGCACCAGAACTGTCTGAGAGGTTCAGTACATAGAGAAAAAGGAAGATAGTGTGGTTACCATCCCTGCATACTCGGTGCATAATGATACAGACTCAGCTGATCTGGTTAAGAAAATCTTCACTGTCCCAAACATGAGCTGCTTGAACCTCTCACTTCTGTCCCTTTTTATCATTTCATTCCTTTCAGTGGGAGCTGAAGCATCAACCCTTCACTTTTACTCTCAACCCATGTTTGAATGAGGGGGTATCCCACAGCTAGTCATACTGGAATTAATGTGGATTAAATTAATGTGGATGATTGTTCTGTGTGGGGTTCAGCAGCATGAGAGGACAGTGAAGTGGTCTATTGGCCCCTTAAGTAGGTCACAGAGAGCCTGGGGTGGTTGTTATCAACATCTGCATTCTGTGAAAAAACTGCCAAGATAGGGCTTTTTTTCTACATGTAAACAGATATTTATTAACATTGTCAGGTCTTGCTGGATATTGCAGTTACTCTAATACCATTGAGGAATTCCAACTTAATATTTCTCCTGTTATCAAAAATTCTTTGTAAATTTATTGTAACCCACTAATAGTAAAGTATTCTTTCACTTTTTATTCTATTAGCAACCTTTTCTAGTAATTGCATAAGGGAATTATATAAGATGGCTATCCAAGATCCCAAGGATTTTCATTTTACAGACTTATATATACTCAGGAAAATACATGATTCACATAGGAAATTTCATGACTTCCTCATAAGACAAGGACAATAACTTGTTAGTATTTCTGTCTCGTCATTGGAGAAAGGCCAGTTGATCAGTGATATTTCAAGAATAATTGACGCCAAAATAAATTTGCACTCATACTAAAGTTACAGGTAATCATAGTACTTGGGTATCTAAACCCAAAACTGAGAAATTATGTGAAAACAAATCCTAAATCTGACAGTGCTTATAATGCAAGGAGAAAATAAAATGAATGTTGGAAAAGCATTTGAGGGGTGGAGGATTTTTTTATTATTGTTTTCCCTTCTCACCGTTATGTAGCTTGGACTAAGAATTTGAATTTCTGCTTGGAGAGGGGGATGCCTTGTTTTCCAGCCCCATGTGGATGTGGTCCTGTGTAGCCTGCTCTGAGTGAAGCTGCTTTAGCAGAGGGGCTGGGCCAGGTGATGTCCAGAGGCCACTTCCCACCCCAACCACTCTGACTCTGATCTCATTCTGCAGAACTCTGCAGAACAGGTGAACTTCCATCCTTATTGTAAGGCCTCAAATGGATTATACTTCATATCCTTGTGGAACAGCACCGTGTCTTCTTTCCCATTTTGTGTGCCAGCATAGATGGGCAAGTTAATAGATTTAGGGAGCTCAAAAATAGATTTAGGAATTTTGTGCACTGGAGTTGTACTCCAGTCAAGCTCTAAGGTCACCCTCTAGTGCCTGTAATTTAATAAATAGGAAGAGTTGGACATGTTGTCTTTCTAAGGTAATTTTTAGCTGCCCTTTAGGAGAGAGAGGTTTTCTAGGACAGACAGGCTGTCTTTTGAATGATGCTGAGTACTTTTTTCCTAAGCCCACAGTGACAGTGGGGAATAGGTCAGAACCAGAACATCTTTCCCTTTCTCTGCTGCTGCTGGAAGATCAGTGTTTTGGTTGATGTTAACACAGCCTCAATGTTTTTTTCACATGGATGATTCCCTTTGCTTGTGCTTCCACCCAAGATGTGGTTAATTACCATCTGCAGTGACAAGAATTTCAACAATCCCTTGAAGGCTCACAAATCCTACTTGCTGAGATGGCCAAACTCACACATAGTTGCTGTTTGTAAAAACATCTTATTTCTTTTAATATACATTTATAGAAATTGAAGAGCCATTGCAGATTTCTGTTAAATCTTGATCCATCTACCTTCCAAGTAATTTAGGATTTTTAATTTTGTTGAATTCTGTTTAATTATTTTAATTCTAGTGAAGTAGTAGTGTGTTGCAGAGCAAGGCTAGATTTGAAAGTTAGTCTTCAGTTACAGGCAAGTTCAGGCGTTTGTAAAAAGGCTCAATTCTTTGACAGACTGAGCCTAAAACTGAGTATAAAACTATTCACAAGTACATAACACTTCCCACCAGTGATGTGATTCAGTTAATGTTGTCCTCACACTGCTGTGTAGGGTTTCACATGCTGACTCTGTACAGCTCTGATTGGAGAAAGACTTTTTGTTCCAGAAACCTGGGATCACTTGGTTTCTGGTGAAGTAACAAGTTTGACACAACAGTTGCAGAGTTAAATTCCTATGTGTCCTTTACTCTAGAAATCTGTTTTTGAAAAGTAAATATGTTTTCAGAAATTAATGATATTTTTTTTTCCATTCAGTACCATTAGACTTGGTAATAGCTCTGTTTCTGAATTTGTTTTTTGAACAATCCCCTCCATCTGCATTTGTCTTGTTTTGACATGTATGCCAACCTGATTTAACTGCACAACTTTTAGCCCACTACTTTCCAATAAAAGGAACTTGTAGTGAGCTTATCCAATGAAAATTTAGGTGTGCACAGCAAGTATTTCACAAGTGCTTTAAAGGACACATTAGATTACTTAGGACAGGATGTGTTTAGGTAACTCCTTATGTTGCTCTTGAGATGAGAGGGGCAAATGTATCAGTACTGCAGATTGTGAAAGTTTTTAATGCTAAATAAATCCTAATATCAAAGATGTTCAGAATGTTCTTGTTACCAGCTCCCCTATGGTATAAAAGATTTGCTGAGGTAATGAGGGGTAGTTCAAACAGAATGGAATAGAAATTATCCAGCTCTCATTTCAGGTGAAAAGTAATTGACCCTCTACCACCATTGCTCTTGTCTGGATCAGGTAGTTTTGGGGTCATGGATAATCTTATATGAGCTGAAATAAACTATGAAATGAGATACAGAAACTTGAGGGATTCTTATGGGTGCTAAGTGCCTCTTGAAAATTTTTCTTGAAAGGTATGAGAAAGGGACAAATAGCTTGAATGTTATTCTTGTTTTCTATTAGTAATTACAGGAGAACTTGGAAGATGGACTGAGAGAGAAATTATAAATATTTGTAAGGAAAATTCTTATTCATTACCCTTTGACATTTTTGGAATATATTTGCATCTCACTGTTTTCCATAAGGAACATCAGGAATTTAACAAAAAAATCAAGTTTTCTTTACTTAATTTCCTTACATCAAAGTCTTATTACATTATCTTTGCATCATAAGACTATTTTCATTATTTTACTCTATAGTTGAACATGTACCTTCTTACAAATCCTCCCCCTCATTTACTCGTTTTTCTTACTGTCTGAAATATCCAGGTAAATGATTCTTATGAGAGAGTTTTGCAATAGAATAAAAATATTGCTTAGGAGTAATTTTTCTAGAGAGATCTGGACAGACAAGTGGTCATCTATGAACATTGTTTTGGAAAAGTCACTGGGTCAGAGCTTTAAAGGGGAAAAACAGCTGATCTGCATTCTTACATCTGTGAGTGTCTCTGAGGAGATAAAACTCTACTCTGACTGGTGGCAGTGAGTCAAGAGTCAAGGTAATTGCCTCTTGTTGGTTGATACAAGGCTCCTTTAGGGTGGTTTATGGCATTATTGCTGTAAAACTGTCAGGTTCTGTTATCCTGACATCCCTTTGGGGATTGAATGAGGACTGCAGGAGAAAGTCTTGCTTGCAGGCACAGGGACTTCAGTGAGTTAGGGTGAGGGACAAGTTGGTGTATCTTTTTGCATTCGAGGCTCTGATTTTCACACTAGCTGTCATGAAACAATAATATATAACTTTGCATGTTTCTGAGTGGAAGGGATGATAGACTCAAGCTGGAAGGCACAAATCTGTCAGATGGAGAACTTCACTTCATCTGTCTTAGAGGAACATTATCTTTTGCTGTGTCTGGACAGATCAGTATGCCAGTTAACACAGATGTGGTGATGCTTTCTGAGCACAAAAGACTAAGGATTTGTTTACAGAGTCCTCTGGAAACCGAATATACAGACTATACAGAGAAATGAGCATTTCCCCAAAATACTTCGAGAAAACAATTGGTTCATTTATAAGGGAAGAAATCGCTGGTTACACAAACTATAATGCTCTCAACAGTAAAACACAATACAAGAACAAATAAAAAACCCATCTCAATGAATTTCAATAAAATTATACTTGGGTTTGCATCTATGCATGATATTGGAACTGCAAATACACAATGGCAAGCAAAACTACAAATGGTGTGTTGCATTCTTAAGCAGTTACACTGAAGGAACTTCATGTGAATGGTGAATTTTGATGTTTACCATGGCAGTGTAATGCACCTCTAGGCAAATTCCTAGAAAAATATGAAATGTTATAATGTCCTGTTCAAAACGAGGTCGTGTTTCATGTTCAGTTTACCAATGTTATATATGCATTGTCTTTTATTCTAGCAGGTGGCACTTAGGGTAGATTATGCTGAACTTTACTACTGTGTCAAAATTTACCATGGTTTAAAGTTGTCATATTTTTGTTGGTCACAAAAGAAAGAGTTAGAAGCAACCTTTCCAAAACACTGTAAGAGTTCACCACCATTGTGCTGGGACATTGTATTTACATATTTGGTGTAGGTATTTTAGGAATGAAGATGTTTCACTTTGGCCCTTATTTTGTCTGTAAAGAAGGTCCTGATATAGGTTTCTGTATTTCAAACCATTTATTTATAATTTGTTAGTGTATCTGCTTCATATGTTGGTCATCACCAAAATATCCAGCAGGTTTTTTAACTTTTGATTATTTTCTTAGTTAAAATGTTGTCACTAAATTCATATGTTATTAAATAAGGAACTTATTGGTCAAGTCAGCAATATCTGAACATGAAACATGTTACATTTAAAGACTATATGTTTTTTTGCCCAATAAAAAACAATTGCCACAAGTTCTAGGAGAAAATTCACTGGTCATACTCTGTATTGCTGCATGAAATGGAAAAGTTCTTCAGATCTATCACAAAATTATTCTCAAACTAGAATTATAAGGATTATTTTTTTCTGCTTCTCTTACTGTAATGGATGCAACAATATGTGTTTTACTTGTGTTTTGGATGACTGTCATGAGAAACCTTGGGTTAGGTTTCCAGCAGATCACATGCAGATCCTAACATTATTCCAATAATTAAAAATTCCAAGTTATTAAGGAATAGTTGTCTTTTGCACATATGGGGTTATTGAAAAATACTACTATTTTCAAAATCTTGAGTAAAGAAAAGAAAAAAATTAGGTGAGTGTTAATTGCAAGACTTTTTTTGAGACCTCCACTTTTGGGAGGGATGAAGGTTTCCAATTTCCAAGATATGTTTAGGAAATGGGAGTAGTTGCAGTTTTTTCTGGTTTTAGTTGTCATAAAATTCACCATTAAAATATGAAAGTAGCTTTTATGATAACGTGTTCTTGAATTTAATTTGGCTTTTAGCTTTCTAATGTTAGATTTGAATTATAAAAATGTAAATATATCTAGCTAGTTTCCCCTCGAATACATTGTATATAATATTTTTCTTCCTTTCAAGAGGAAATACAGGAAAGACAAATAGGTAAATCCAAAATTACCTTCTTTTAGCTATCAAACAATATATTTAAATTGAGTGTCAGCTATGGATCGTGGCACTTGACTACATTAGTATGATTATTTTTGTTCCTGAAAGAAAGGTTTATTGCAAAGTAATTTATATTCTCTAACCCAGAAACATAATTGGTCTGAACACTTAAGTCCCATAGAGCTTTTGAAGCTGGGACATGTAGCAAAGAGCATTTCAGACAATTCTGAAGAAACAAAAAGAAACATTGGGAAAAGGAAGGAATTCTGAGTCATCAGCTGTCAGTATTGAAATACATTTTTCTCTTATTGTGCTGTAATTGCTGGCTCTATTAATGTGATGTGTATTCTTGCTTTGGTTATTGCTGATGTTCCAAAGTTGAATAATTGTAGTTTTTTCTCTGCTTTTTCAAGCAAATTGACATTTTCTCGTTTGGGTTTTTTTTTCCTTCTCTTTTTCCTTTGAGTCAGGATATTCCTCTGTGCTTTTCAGAATGGGATATTATACGGCTTTTTCATTTCAAGAATACATTTTCCTCCTAATTTTAACCCCATTTTCCTCTTAATTTTAACCCCAGCCATGTAATTTTCATCCTCATTTCCATTAGGGATTTTTCAAAAAAGGTTACAGCAGATGATAAGGCCTAGACAAAGGAGTAGCTTTTGTTGTTCTCATCCCATTTCCCATCTCATATAAAAGATGGTATTCTGGCACTTATCTTTTTTGTGAATTGACCTTTCTTTGGGAAGCCAACAAATATTGTGAATACTTGAAAGCCAGTCTTACAAGTAGACCCTAAAAGATTGATAGAACTTCCCTGCTTTCCATCAGTGATACACATCTTGTATTGTTTTACATAAATGAAATATTCAACCAAGATGAATATCCAAGATATTTGCTATGCTTGTATAATATCACAACTTGAACGAGTTCCTTGAGTTTTCCAGATTAATTAATTGAATGTATTTTGCTTTAAATTCTGAAGTAGTCCCGTAGTTGTCTCCCCCCAAAATTATTGTCCTTAAGGAGAAAAAGTTCTTATTGTTTGTTTTAATATCTGCTTCCCATATTTTTAATTTTTTTTATTATTCAGATTTTTAAATGCAGGTTTTTTTAAGACATCTTCCCATTGCTGTACACCTTCACATGTCAGCTGGACTCTGGTTTTTTGTCTTTCCTCGGGTCTGTTTTCAAAAACCCCAACTTCCTCCTGAGGGGCAGCAGAGGAACAGGCACTGATGTGGTGTCTCTGTGACCAGGGCCAGCACCTGAATTCCAGGGAGGGAATGGCTTATTTTTTATATTTGGAGTTGTGTCAGGGCAGGGGGAGATTGGAGCTCAGGATCCAGGGAATGGCTGGAGTTGTGTCAGGGCAGGGGGAGGTTGGAGCTCAGGATCCAGGGAATGGCTGGAGTTGTGTCAGGGCAGGGGGAGGTTGGAGCTCAGCACAAGGTGGTTCTTTGCCCACAGGGTGGGTGGGCACTGCCCAGGCTCCCCAGGGCAGTGGGCACAGCCCCAAGGCTGCCAGAGCTCCAGGAGGGGTCAGACAACACTCTCAGGAATTGTTGGGGTGTCTGTGCAGGGCCAGGGGTTGGACTGGGTGATCCTTGAGCACCACTTCCAGCTCGGGGTATTCTCTGATTCCATGATAATCTCTGCCAGCACTGTTTCTGATCTAAGAGCAGGCAGAGGAGAGCAATAGAACCTCTTCTGTTTCTGGGCTGGTTTTTGCTTTCAAGGTTGCTTGTGAAAATGGGGTCCTAGAAGGCAAAAGCATGTGCATTTAAATGATAATGAAGAGAAAAACAAGCATTGTTCAAAAAATAAAAAAAAATATTCCAAGAGTCTGGTTGCAAAAATAGAAATGACACAAACCACTCCAGTGATCTGTCTCCTGCTATTGTGGTATGTGGATGGCAGGATGATTATTTGAAATGTTTATGACCTCTAGAAAAGATGAGATTTATCATCTTTCTTTCTACTAATTTTTGGAGAGAAAAAATAAGCAACCTGAATATAAGATTTTTGTTATTTAGGGCAGTGCTGTATGGAAATGGTGCTGTCAGTTGACTTGAAATCCTGGTGTCAGTTTGTAGTGGTCTCTAACCCAGTATTTGTGCTTTCTGTAACACACACTGTGCTCTGCTGATGTGATCTCTGAGGGTCACTGAACTGTGACATTTGGTGTGCTGTGTTTTGTCACTGGCCTGCAGAGTGTTGTGAATGAGTCACTCCTGCTTTCCCTGCCTCAGTTTCCTCAGTTTTGTGATGTGAGTGATACTGACTTGACCTGGGAATGGCCTTGCTGACTGAAAAGGAATTTCATCTCATCTTCTGTCCTGTCTCTACCATTTGATGTAAGATACTTAGGACAGATTGTAACAACAGCACAAGCATATTTTCCCAAGCTATTCCTGAGCTTCTGCCAGTTTGAGGCTCACTGATTTCTTGCTCAATAGTAGTGGTTCTGATATTCCTATTTGGATTTTGTCGTATGTGCAGTTTCTCTAGTTGTATTTTGCACCTATTTTGTGAAAATTGTGACTTGTAAAATTTGACTGTTCATAATATTGGCAAAGTATTAGAAACTACAATGTGCAATGAGCACTTATTTTAACTTCTATTTCAACTTCTTATTTTAACTTCTGTCACTTCTGTGACTCTGCTGGTAATATTCTTATACTATGAAAACAGCCCTGTGTTTGAAATGTGTTTTGGATACAGTGATAAAGAATTAAATTTTATTATTTTCTTTAAAAATATATATAATTTTTATAGGTTGATGGAGGAGATCAGAAGCTGTGCTAATACATTTTTCACAAATACCCATGCCCATTGTATTAATATTATGTAGAGATAAATATAATTTGGTTCATATTTGAAATACGTATACGCTTGAGCTAAGATGGGAAGTAAATGCCAGAGATATAAGCAGAACTTGCTTGTTCTGCTACCCAGTTGCAGAAAACCTTGCACACACTTGAGGAATAAGATTTCCTCCTAAGTTTTCCTGTGTTAAGGACCTGGAAAAACAAGGTTTCTTAGAAGTGAGTTTACCTTTGTGGAATTAAAACCTGGGTGGTTTAGATGCTTCCATATTTATGATTAGCTTTAATAACAACTGGATAATTATTTGATGTAGGAGCATATAATTGAGTGTTCCACTTGGCTGAAAACCTCTCTCCCAGGCTGAAACCCTTCCCAGTCAGTTGTGTGTGTGTTGAAATTGTATCTTAACGTCCAGGGGACTGGAAGAAATGGTAAAAGCACCAGTCTTCTCATTAGTGTTGTAGTATTTGGGTAATACTTGAAGAGCTCCTACAAACAGGAATGAAGCCTTTTGGAATCTAATTTGAATATTGTTTTGAAGTTCAGCTACATATTTGTCACAGCTTAGCATGTGCTTTAGGCCACTGAGTTTCAGGAGCAAGGTAGCAAAGAAATTTCATTTTGTTCCTCTTTGCATCTAACAAAGACCTGACTAACAGTTATGCATAGTGATTTTTTTGTTGTTTTCCTCCTCGTTTTTTCTTTGTTTATTGGTGGGTGGAACATGTCTCCATCAGAAGAGGTTTTAGGGTTGCAGTTTACTTTGTGCTGATAAGGAATTTCTGACATAATTTACATTTGAAATATTCAGTGTCCCTATAGATGAGAAGATAAAAATTGATGTTAGAATGCTGTGTGCTACCTGGATCTGGAGTCACTGCAAACTAAAGGGGCACGTTGCCACACGGATTACTGTGGGATGATGGCTTGGCTTTTCCTGCTGGGCAGCTGTTGGAACTAATCAGATTGTGCCTAAGAGCATAATAAGGAAAAACTTTAATAATGCTTAGCTCTCTTGGAAGCTCTGTTGCTTCAGCTGTCATACTCACTTTCACTAATTTAGTTGAGGTTTGTTGTTTTGTTTAAAAGCCATAATGCTGAGTTTCAAAACAGATTTCACTTAATTTTACATTTCACAATGGGTGCTTCCACATATATCCACAGTAGGCCTCTTCTTATGTTACCAGTAAAGTTAATTGAGTGTGGAAGTAGAGTTTTGACTCTGTAGGTAGAATGCATAACAAATTTATAGTGTCACCTTAGGATTTATAGACAGTGCTCTGTATTGTGAATCCACATAACAACTGCAAACACTGTCATTGTAGTGAGCATCCCCACAGATTTCTGTGAACAAATCCACTCAATCCTCTCTTGGAGGGTACTTGTTTTGTTTTCTTTCAGTATCTGTGAATCTGATGTCTAATGACAGATGTAGTTTTTGGTAGAACAGCCTAGGCATGTTTTAAAAATAGCAACATGCCTAAAAATTTTTTTCATTTCAGAATCAACTGTTCATTTAGCACACTGCTTCATAAAAATAAAAAACAGTTCATGTTCATAGCTTAAAAACTTAATATGCAAGAATCCTAACAGTGCACTAAACCCTTTAGTATAAAGAAACAGAAATTAAGTGTACAACAAGGGTTAAGCAAAGTCTTTGTGTCTAAGTTGAAAACTGTTTAAGGACTATTTCCATTGTCTGAGATGTGCTTTGATTTCCATGCTGATGGCCAGTTTCCCAGGTGATGGGCATAAGTTAACGTGTTTTTGCTGGATTTCAGGTTGATTTATTTTACTGTTTTTTTCTTGGTAGATTCAGTTGTTTACATCATGTTTTTAGAGTATGAAGGCTGGACTTCACATTGAGTTAGTCAGAGCATGTTATCATCCCCAGAGGGTGCTTTCTTCAACCACTTTCCTCGTTCTAACCTGCGTGTGGCTGAGAGATGCTGTCTTTGCTAGCAAGTGTCTCAAAGCCACGTTAATTCTCTGGGCGTTGTGGTGCTTGTTTAACCGGGGGTTATCATCGGGCTGGGGTGGTTGTGAGGAGTCTGGGCACACTTTTCACTTCTTGTTTGCCACACTGACACCTTTGTGGCTGAAACCATGTTAGTTGCCCAAAAGCTGTTGATATTTTGCACTGAGGAAGAGGCCGCAGGTCCAATCTCTGTGTGTGCACATTACCCAGTTTTATTGTACCACAAACAATATGGGTCCTGTTATGTGGAAACATCTGTTCCAGGACAGTGATTGAATTCACCTCAGGAAAGTCTCTTTTGTGGACCCAGACCTGGGAAAGCGTGGGTTTTTCCTTCATTTGGATTATACGAGTCATTGCTGGGCAGAAATGGCTTCAACTTTTATTGCTTAATTTGATTTTTCAGGGATAGCACAGTTCGTGTGAGGTCAATCATGTTGCTAAATAACTCTTGAGCTGTTTTATTTAATCTGGCATTCTACTTCCTGTGGAGATACACCCCATCATTCACTTTATTACTATGATTAACCACTCTCCACATTTTTCCCATGAATTGTGGGAGAGCTTGTCTCAGGTTATAATGTGTTGAAGGATCCACATTACCTGCTGAGATTCATCTAGAACTTTGCAACAGGAGATGAATATTATATGTACCTTCTGAAGCTGGTGTTCTTCTTGCTTAAATACCGCCTTATTGTGACCTTTTTTTTTTAATTTGTTTTTCCTCTTAAAGGAAAAATCCCTGCCTGTTAGCCATAATTTTTAGTGTATATTCACAACTGCTACTTGTGAATAAAAAGCAGCAACAACTGAGCAGAAAACTGGAACGGAATGAAATGAGTGTTTGGTGTTCTCCTGTAAACCTGACATTCTAATATTATTAAATTTATTTTCTTTCATGCAAATCAGTTGTATCAATTTCACCTCTGAATTTAAGTCTAAGAAATAGCACAAGTGTGTTCAATTAGAGTGAAATTGGAATTTTAGTTTTGTTTATTGAAAGGAATATATTCTTGAGTGTAACTATATATATAAGTATATATCAAATATGTTTTTAAGATTTTTTATTCCAAACTCAGAGAAGCTTCTTCTTGGAATATAAATCAGTAGCCAGAAAGTCATGACAATTTATTTACTAGAACTTGCAATACACACAGGTAGGATGATTTCTTTTCCAAATTGACTTTCAGACTCGAGTTACTGCCTTACAGTAAGGAAATATTTCTTCCTTTTTATCTTGCTTTTGTTCTAGTGATTCAGATAAATAGGAGTCAGTAACACTGGAGGAGGAAGATGTTTTTTTCCTGAAAAATCAAGCACCAGAAAATACAATTTTGGTTTATCCCCTACATTCCTTGATCATTGTGGTGAGAAGACTTGTATTTAATGAGTTTTAGAATTCAGTGTCTCTGAAACTATTTTTAGTGTTTAGTATCACTCTGTGTGTCTTTTCAGCAACTCTCTGATTTATAACTCTGAAATTGCAGTATTATTTATTATCTTCCAATGTGCAGTGAAGTGGCATCCTGCACTTACATACGTCACATACTTTTACAGTTTAATATGGTATTTCACTGTTATTTTCTGAGAGTAATAAAAAGAGGATAAGTTTTCATTCCTTGCAAAAGTATAGCTTTATTTCTTTCAAAAGCAAAACTGATCCCATGGCAGTGAAATGTCACACGCATTTCTTATTCTGAGTTGTATAAAACCCTGCAGAGTGGAAGCCTTGAGAGAGGCTTATGATCAGGTCACTTCAGCAGTGCTTGTGACAGGCCTGGAATTCCTGAAGCCTGTTTGTGGAAGCTGGGGGAAATCTAGTCCAAATGGAAGATGTGAACTTTCTTCTACTAGAGTTTTTTTTCTCATCCTGTTGTATTTTTGTCCAGACAAATTATGAATTTTCTGTGTTAAGGCTCTGGATTTTTAATGTCAACATTCATAAAGCAGTGAGACATGCATGTTATGCAGGTTTTGTCAATATTTTTTCCTAAAAGTGCAAACGTAAAGGGAAGTGATTTAGCCCACAGCTGAACTTTAGCTTTTGAAGGGCCTCAGATCAAAGAAGGCAGTCTTAATAAATAAGTTCTTGGAAGTTCTATCATCAGATGTGAGGATATAGATTTGTCTTGATGAGGATGCCGTGTATATGAAGGTATCAGACGTCTTAGTTGAAGTTGTGTCTGCATGTGTATAAGATGGAATGAGATAATAACTATACTTTAATTCAGTGAATATTGACTTAAAATTGTTTGTACTCCTTTTTAACAAATAACAAATATTTTCAGTCTATTTTACTTTTTTTTTTCAGTTGTCACAAGCCAAATCCATATGTATCTATTACCCCCAGTTTCCACTGAAATTCCTGGAAGCTGAGGATGCTGGACAGTCTCAGCTTTAGGGTGAAGGAATTTTCCGAAGTGTCTCAGTTGTTTCTGATTCCTTGTGTACAAGTGACTGTCAGTTTGCATCTGCTTCCACCTGAAAGTCCTGGTGTGTTTGTAGAGCAGGGAGTGACCAGGAAGGCACTGCAGGTTCACACTGTGCCAACACCCCGAGAACTCCAAAATGAACCTCAGATCCCTTGTTTGGCTGTTGAGGCAAAATGAGGTGGTGATTTAGGAGCTGTTCTGAGCAGCAATACAGAATTGTTACTGTTCCCTCCACAGGCACAGTGCTGCCTTAAACACTTGTGCTCATTTATTTCTCTTTTTCACATACTTGGTTCTGTACCTGTTGCTGTTCTCAGCTAGGAAATTGAGCAAATATGTTATTGTCACACAGATATAATGCAAACTGTTGCCTGATATAAATCCTAATTTTTTGTCTTCGTTATATATCTATAGTGAGATTCTGAAGACAGAAACATATTGAAGGGCAAGTCAGGTATCTGGAGCTTTATCATGGGAATTCAGCGCAAAGCTCAAACATATTTCATACCTTAATCTGTGTCCCCTTAGGTGTGTTGAAAATGTAGGTTTTTGTTCAATAGAATGTCTGTGAACATTTCTGAACAACTCTAACAGAGGAGATTAGAGGGAGGTTACTTCCCTAATTGTGACCTGCAGCTGTTGACCTCTCTTGTTTTGGTCAAAGCGTCTCTAAATGAGTCAACTTTGCTTGAAGTTTAGAATTTTAAACTTTAGTTTCTAAAGCGACACTCTAAAGCTCAATTTCTGAAGTTTAACTTTCTAAAGTTTAATTTTAAATGTGATTGGTAACTCAGAAGTGGCTGCCTTTTTCAAACAAGCATCAAACTTTGGACAATTGATAAAATGTCTGTACTTCAATTTCCCATCTTTAGTCTGCAACTATTTAAAGAGCTGGAGTATTGTAAACATAAATTCTTCAAAGTTTTGTGGTGCAGCTGCATATTTTTCTGAAATATATAATTGTATCTCTACAGTGCATTGTGCTGAATTTTGGAAAGCAGTTATCTTGGTAATTTTATGTCATGTTAATGCAGAAATGTGGACACACCATTATTCCTACCCCAGTTTGTAAAGGTATATGGAGTGAATTTTTATGAATAGAAAAGCTTCAGGTTTCTGTTTTATTTTAGTTTATGGATTTGTTTGTTTATTTTTAACTGTAATCCATCTTTCAAGAGAGAAATTAGATTTCATTAAAACAAAACCAACAAGCATCCTGACTCGAAACAGCATTTCACAGACCAAAGATGTATTATGGAAAGAGTGTTACTCAGGAAACCTGGTGTGGTCTTGAAAATGTGAAGTATTTTTCTGTTGCCATTTTCCAGCTCTTCCTGTTCTCTCCCTTGTAAAGTTGGTACGTTAAAAATATTTACACTTTTTAAGTATGGAGTGTCAGGCTTGCTTAAGTGTGGACTGGAGAAATTAGGGCAGCAAAACGTAAATATATTAAAAATATGGTATTCAGTCTCTAATTGTTTCTCCTCAGTGGAGGTGAATGTGATCTAATAAACACATTCTCACAACTGAATGCCAGGAATTGAGTAGGATGCAAAAATCTTCTTAGAAAAAAATTACTTCTATCTTATATCTATGTATCTTAGAAAATGAAGGAAAAGATATTTAGAATATGACAAGATTGAAAAAGGCACTTTACAGAAAGGACCAAATCATTTGAAAGGATTAAGGAGACTCTAGAAATGTAATTGTTAGAGCTGTTGAAGTTTTGTTGTAGTAATATTAATTTTAGATTTCCAAGGAAGTAATTTCCTGTTTAGGTAAACCTCCTAGCCTTTTTTGCTGCTTTTTCAGAAAATCAGTATTAAATGCATTGAGTGTCTGCTTCTTCTTTCCATGCTGTACTTTTTACTGTTCCTTTCCAACATGAAAGGGTTCATTATTGTCCTTATGTTTTATTGACCCCACCTAGAGTGTTGTGCTTGCTGCTGGCTCCAT
>WEIV01008114.1:47864-62272 GCA_013390005.1 Calyptomena viridis
GGCAGTGTTTTCCATTTATATAATTGCAGGTGGAAAAGTAGCAGGTTATGGTATAGATACTGCTAACAATATAATGTCATTAACTTTAATATAGGAATGGGACTAATTAGGATTCTCAGTGCAGAAAATGAACTTTAGGTCTATGCATAATTGGAAGCTTCCAAGTCCTGCTTTCACTGTGGATCTGGACCTGTGAGTTCAGTTTATTCTGAGCTAAGTTTTTGCTTGCTTCAAAGTAAACCAATTGAAACAGTGCATCATACTGACAGAAAACCATCAGATGAACAAAAGTCATACACATCTTGGCCTACAAATGAAAAGGCTGTAGTTGCTTTGACAAAGAGAATGTTTCAAATGCGTAAGCAACTTTGCACTTGCTGAGGTTTGCATTGTAAAAATTTCTTACCTCTGTGATTTTCTTTCCCTCCTTTGAAGTTCTGCCACTCGGTTCATAAGGTAACTGCTGGTAGTAGTAACACATTTCAGGTAACTTTGGGTTGTAAGCTGTGGGATGTCGTGAGAGTAGTGACTGTGGAGTCTTTAAGCAGGATAGTTCTTCAACAAAAGGTCATCTTCTAGAATGCATAGGCAATAAATTGCATACTGTGTAAGTAATAGACAAGGGACCTTTATCAGAATTGCAACACTTAGGATAGTTTGGATCTGGGTGTATCCTACACCCATTATAGAAACATAGATCTATTATTGCCTGTCATGTAGCATATTGTGTTTAAGGCTTTAATTTGGGTTTGGGAATTCACAATTTCACATCCAAAGTATCACCTTTGAAAGAAAAATGCAAGTTTAATTTACAGCTTTTACTAAAAAAGTTGTCCACCGTATAACTCTGGTCTGGTTTTCTGCACTAAGAAGTGAAATTTGGCTGCAATACTCTTTTCTTTGCTAATATAACAGCAGAGTTACAAAGCAGTTCCATGTGTCTTTACAAAAACAAACAAGGGAAAGGTATCTGGGACCTATCTTGTAGTTTTGCAAAGACCTGCAATAGTTTTCTGTGTTGCTATGTCTGACATAACTAGCAATTGGAAAACACACTATTATCTGGAGTTTCTGAAAATATTTTGGAGTCCTTTGGACACAAAACTACATTTCAGCCAGAGGTTTTCTTTACTAAGTAATGACTTTAATGAAATATTGATTTACTTTCTAATGAGAAGGTAATGCTTGAATATTTTCCTTTCTCTTTATTTTTTCTTTTAAGAAGATTGTTGGCATGTAGTAAATGTGGACTTCTAGCTGGTTGGAGTATTCATTAAAATGAGCTACTGTAGAACATCAGTAAGAGTTTGAGAGATGCCTGTTGTCTGGCCCTTGACTTGTATGTCACATCATATAGATTCAGTTGTATGTCACATCATATAGAACATATGATGTGTTTGTCATTTACAGTGCATGAAGATAAATACTGATAATAAGTATAGAGGGAAGCTGTAGACACAGAACAATGAGCTGTCTTTGCTCCTGTGCCTTTCTCTAAATGCTCAGAATACTCTTTTGAATGAAGATTGAGGACAGCGTTGTTCTGCTCTTTGTCAGTTAACAATGGATAGTTCTTATACACAATTACCTAATTTGTGTGTTTTAACAAATAATCACTAGTAGCCTCTCATTTTGAGCACTTTGTATCACAAGCACTTGGGTTTGGGTGGTTATTTAGTGCAATGTTCCTTCCTTTCCCTACTCCTTGTTTTCTATCAGCTTACTGGTCTGCAAGTGTAAGTTCTTCAGATGTTTTTCACACGGCAGACCATGGCACTGTTACCAGCATTTAGCAAAACTGGTCTTTTTTCCCATTCTTCTCAACAGCATCCAGGTAGTCAGTACCCCAGAGATTTAACAAAATACCCTGATGAAACACACTGATACTGCAATATCTACGTGTAGGTTTTTGGTGCACTTTGTCCCATTCAGTCCTGTCCGTAGTACTAGAAACTCTTCTGACTTTTATCACACTCAGTGTCCGTGTGTCATTGATTATGTATTTATCAAATGACCTCAATGTTACAATTTTTTAAAATACTCTCTAATTTTTTATTTACATGGCAGCCCAAAACAGCTCCGAAAAGGACATTTGGATCCATTACAAATGATCAGGTAAATATACAATAGGGAGTGTTCAACAAGAAAGTTGGATTATTTGAGAGCCTGTGTGTGTAAATCCACTTGAAAGAATTTTATGAAAATGGAATAAGGTAACAAAGTTCCTTAGTGGTCTGATAAAGAACCTTGTGATCAGGACCAGAGCCCCTTTAAAGGTAATAGGCTGAGATGGGCATAACCATGTTTTGCCTCAAGGTTATGTTGCTGAAACTGTATTTTTTAAGATTAAACAAGTCAGCCTTTTTTATTTCTGATTCCCATCCTTCTGTAGTGGTGGAGATATTGATGAAGCAGATTATTTTTACCAGCCATTTTCATGGCCAAAGGTACTCTCTAACTTAATTATGATATTTTTCCTATGGATTCACCCTTCTCAGTGTGAACAAGTCCTTCAGATCACTGGGATACTGTGGTGAATGAGCTACAGTTCAGTTGAAATAGAAATCTGACCCTAATGGAAATTTTAACTTCACTGAAGTTTTAATGATAATAGAGCCATTTACTTCAACACCAAGAATTTAATCCTTAAGGTTTTTCTTCATGTTTCTCATTTTAGCTCTCAATTTCTTTGCTCTTACAGGAGTGAATTAGATATCTATAATCTTAAATGTTTCTTGAGTAATTTTTTTTGAGTGTTTAGAAAGTGAGAACTGTCTGTTCTCAGAAAATGTGTTTAATTGCATCACACCTAACCTTATCCCTTGAACAATGTGAAATAGGCCTGCCTGATTTGAGAGTGCACTTCTCTAACCTTTTATTGTGGTTTAAAAAGATGTGTAAACCTGGAATGAATAGGAAGAAATACATGTGCATAATATTTTTTCTGTAGAAAATTATTCAAGTGTTAATTACTAACTTGGAAAAGATCTTTGCATTCTTTCTTGTTTCTGTAGCAGGGATGAGGAATTAAAGCACTACATTTTATATTATAGTATATATAGATACTATATATCTATATATAGTATATATCATACTATATTATATATATTTTAGCACTATTTTATGCTGGAATGAAAAATGCCTTTGCCATATTTGCTAAGAAAAGCAGAGCTGGATGTGCATATGTAGAGCTGCATGTGTTGGAAGTCTGTATAAAATGCTTGTTGTAGTTGTGGGATCTAATGACAGAATAACCAGTGCCCATCTGCCAACTTGTGCACAAATGAAGTAGTAAAACAAAGCTGACAGGTTGTTTTTACTCTGACTTCTGTCCCTTTTTTCTCCCCCTGGACTCCATGTTAAAGCATAGAATATATAATTTATAGTTTCTTAGTAATTATGAACTTTATTGCAAATAACTGCTCGCCAGATTGAATATGAGGAGGAAATTCATGCTCTGCCTTCATGAAGATCAGCATAAAATCACCATACTAAAATTTACCCTAATTGCTTCAAAATGTATATCTTGATTTAGAAACGATTTGCACGGCTTATATTTTCATGCCTTCTGTTAAAGAAGCCAAAGCTCTATTTGTTTTATTGCTTCAAAATGTGTTCCAGTTCACTCTACACTGTCCCCAGTCACAACTTAATGCTGTCACAAATACTGTGCAAGTATACAGCAATTTTTGATATGTGGATGAATAGTTCTTTCCCATGAAATAAATGATTATTTATGTAGGGTCGAATTTTGGCCTTGAAAAAACAAATCAATGTTAGAGTGTAGCTTTACACAGGAGTGTATAGAAGCTCTAAATGCATCCACTTGAGAGTGGTAGCAAGATACAGTGAATACAAATCTGTTAGAAGTAATGAGAAATAAGGAACTTTTGAACACTGGGAACATTTTCTGTCACATTGTTGTGAAGTGTCTCAAACCAGTTTGGAACACAACTACTCTGAGCAACCCTGTCTAGTGGAAGGTGTCCCTGGCAGGGGGTGGAATGAGATGGTCTTTAAGCTCCCTCCCAGCCCATCCATCTGTGATTCTAGAACAGTTACATGAGTGAAGGTGAAAGACAAGCCCAATAAACAGAGAGAGAACAAGGCTGGGCTCGGTTAATTGTGACAAATACGACACACAAAAAGAAAATCCTAGTTAGTCCACAACTTTATTGATGCCTTCTTTTTTCTGGTCATTCCATATGTTACAATTTAGTCATTTACATTTGGGCTCTGCCCATTTCTTCCTTTGAGGAGAAGAGAGGATAATTCTGATATTCTTAATCCCTGGTTGTCTGAAGAGACAGCAGAAGAGGGAATTTAGTTGTAGATTCCAATATTTATTTTGGCAGATTTGTCAACACTAGTGTTTATAAAAAGCTATGTTTGTGCAATATATGTAGCATTTGGACACAATTCCAGAGGTGTTCAACAAATCCTGTGATAAATATTGATTATTTTCAAATTGATTGTGCAGTTCTGTGACATTTTTTGAGATGAAAATAGTTCTTCATTTCTCACTGGGACTGTAATTTTCACAAGAAATATAAAATATATAATGATGAATATGGGAGTAATTTTAATGAGGTTTTAAATATATCCCTAATACACTGTTATGACTCAGTTTTGTCTGTACCATCTAACACCTGAATTATGTAGGAAGCCTTTTTCTGATGATGGTGTTGGGGTTTTTTATGCTAATGATTTTAGATCATGTCCAGAGTTGCTCCACAGAGAAACGATCTGTTTATCTTTGCTGGTTTCCTTGAAATTGAATATTGGTGCAGGTTCTCCAGTGGCTGAACTTTGGCTTCATTCTTCATCAAGCTTACTCATACAATGGAGAAACCAAATTACATCTGTCCAGGAATTTAATAACTTTTCTGTAGAAATAGAGAAACTGCATAAAAACCCCAAAGAAAGCACCCCCCCCACCACCACCATTCCTGCTTTTTCTAAAGTACCTGTTTATTGCCATGTTTGCTCTGAAGCTTTCTTAAGGCTCCAGAGCTTAAAGCAAAATCAGATATTGTAAAATAAAGGAAAATATAAAAAGGTATATTTCTGCATGGAGTATAGGTATAAATATATATCCCTTGACAATTGCAGAAAAATCATGAGATGTTTTTCAATTTCAATACACTGTCAAGCTAAAGTATGTTTTCTGTGTCTTATAGGGTCAAAATGTATTCGGTCTTGATATAACTGAGACACCTGAGGGAGATAAGTGGCCTCAACTGATTGTCCAGCAGATCCTGGATAGGGAGCAGAAGGACACCTATGTGATGAAAATAAAAGTTGAAGATGGTGGAAGCCCTCCAAGATCCAGCACTGCCATCCTGCAGGTCACAGTGACTGATGTGAACGACAACCGCCCAGTCTTCAAAGAGAACGACATCGAAGTCAGTGTTCCCGAAAATGCTCCAGTGGGCACCTCTGTTTCTCAGCTCCATGCCACTGATGCAGACCTGGGCTCAAATGCACAAATCCACTTCTATTTCAGCAATCAGATCTCCAGTTTGGCCAAAAGGCTGTTTGCCATCGATAACACCACTGGCCTCATCACCATAAGGGAACCACTGGACAGGGAGGAATCTCCTGTACACAAATTAACTGTTTTGGCAAGTGATGGCAGTTCAACTCCATCAAGAGCAACAGTGACTGTTAATGTCACAGATATTAATGACAATGTCCCATCGATAGACACAAGATACATCATTAATCCAGTGAATGGGACAGTGCTTTTGTCTGAGAAGGCTCCCCTTAATACAAAAATTGCATTGATAACAGTAATGGACAAGGATGCTGATCAGAACGGTAAAGTTACTTGTTTTACAGATCATGATGTTCCTTTTAGGCTAAAACCAGTGTTTGATAATCAATTTCTCCTGGAGACAGCCACATTTCTAGACTATGAAGCAACACGGGAATATGCCATTAAAATAGTGGCTTCAGATTCAGGGAAACCTCCCTTAAACCAGTCTGCAATGCTCCTGATCAAAATTAAAGATGAAAATGACAATGCCCCAGTTTTTACACAGCCTATCATAGGTCTTTCCATCCCTGAAAACAATGCTCCTGGTACTCAGCTAACCAAGATAAGTGCTACAGATGCTGACAGTGGGCGGAATGCTGAGATCAGCTATATCCTGGGTTCAGATGCACCCCCTATTTTCAACCTTGACCGCCGAACAGGAATTCTGACAGCAGTGAGAAAGCTGGACAGAGAAAAACAAGACAGGTATTCTTTCACTGTGCTGGCTAAGGATAATGGGATGCCACCTTTGCAGACCAATGCGACCGTGACAGTGTCAGTCCTGGACCAGAATGATAACAGCCCTGCTTTCACACATAATGAATATAATTTCTATGTGCCAGAAAACCTGCCCATGTATGGCACAGTGGGGCTTATCACAGTTACAGATGCTGATGCGGGAGAGAATGCTGCAGTCACTCTCTCTATCTTAAATGGTAGAGATAATTTCATTATAGATCCACTTACTGGTGTAATAAGACCTAATATTACCTTTGATAGGGAACAGCAGGGGTCATATACTTTCCAGGTGAAAGCTGTGGATGGAGGAAGACTGCAGCGTTCCTCAACTGCCAAAGTGACCATCAATGTTGTAGATGTAAATGATAACAGGCCCGTTTTTGTTATCCCTTCATCTAATTATTCGTATGAGCTGGTTCCAACATCAGCCAGCCCAGGGTCTGTAGTTACTAAAGTCTTTGCAGTTGATAATGACACGGGAATGAACGCAGAGCTCCGCTATAGCATCATAGGTGGGAACTCACGGGGCTTGTTTACAATTGATCAATTAACAGGCAATATTACTTTGAAAGAGAAGGTAATTACATCAGATCATGGCTTGCACAGACTGGTGATCAAAGTCAATGACCTGGGACAGCCGGAGTCCCTTTACACTATAGCTCTTGTGCATTTGTTTGTGAACGAGACTGTCACCAACAGCTCCTACGTACAAGAGTTGGTGCGCAGGAATATGGAAACTCCAGTGGGCCAGAATATTGGGGATGGTGAGATAACCCCCCAGACCAATGATTATGTCAAGATCATCATTGCCATTATTGCAGGCACTATGACAGTTATTCTGGTAATTTTTGTTACTGCTTTAGTCCGGTGCCGCCAGACTCCTAGACACAAGGTTGTCCAGAAAAACAAGCAGAGTGGTGAATGGGTTTCCCCAAACCAAGAGAATAGGCAGATCAAGAAAAAGAAGAAGAAGAAGAAGCGCTCTCCAAAAAGTCTCCTCCTCAACTTTGTGACTATTGAAGAATCTAAGCCTGATGATCCTGGCCACGAGCACATAAATGGCACTTTAGACATTCCCGTAGAGCTGGAAGAACAGACTATGGGAAAATATAACTGGGCCACCACACCAACCACATTTAAACCTGATAGCCCAGATTTAGCAAAGCACTACAAGTCTGCTTCTCCACAGCCTACCTTTCAAATTAAACCTGAGACTCCTGTACCCCCCAAGAAGCACCATGTCATTCAGGAATTGCCTCTAGATAACACCTTTGTGGTGGGCTGTGACTCACTTTCCAAGTGCTCATCAAGCAGCTCGGACCCTTACAGTGTTTCTGAATGCAGCTGTCAAGGAGGCTTCAAGACCCCAGGCCCCATACACACCAGACAGGTAATGGAATTTTAAGGTGCTTTCTTCCTCCTTCCCTTCTTACTTTGCCATTCCGATAATTTTAGCTCGAAGCGCTGCAAAATAAACTTTTCTGTGAGGATTAAAAGTTTGACAGTTCATGTTCCATCAAGGCATGGTAAAGTAAACAATTTGAGATGGATCAGGATGAGAATGAGAAGAAAAGGAATGTTGGCTGTGAGGTGATCGAGCAGGGAGTGATTCCTGTGGCGGGTATCCTGACTGCAGATGGCAGCATGGCACTTCCCGCTCCACAGCGGGACCTGGAGCAGCTGCACGAGGCAGGAAGGGGATGTGGTGCTGTCCTCTGGAGCATGGTGTGCTCAAGGATCGAAGGAATGTAGGCCAGGTGGAGAGCAATAAAGCTTTACAGGATCTGATAAGTGGTTCTTAATATTAATGGAGTCTGGAATTGCAGCCTTCATTTGGGCATAGCTTTGCTTCAAGGTCTCTCAAAAGCAGGCGAGGATTTTCCTCTGAGAGTTTCAGTGCCATTTTCAGACAAGACACATACTTAAATCTGGTGGAATGACACAGTTGACAGGCAAGGTTAGGGGAAAATTAGATTCATCAGCATAATTGCTCTCACTTATTTGCTGCTCTGCCTGATAAACCAGGAATTAGCTTCTCGGAAACTCAGTACAACAAAGGAAATGTCTAAAGGATTCTCAGCTTAAAATTAAAAATAAATTAAGAACCAAAGTACCCTTTCTTCTTCAAGGCCCTACAGAACAGCTTTAAGTCACTGGAAACTGAATCTCATGTTTATCCATATTCTGAACAGGTTAATAAAGCTTTGCAGTTTTTCTGTTTACTTCTCTCTTTTCACAAGTATCACGAAGTTTTCGGTGAAAACAGTTTTCTAGTTCATCTTTAGTTGGTCAAGGAATTGATCTTTAAAGAAACACATTTCAAGAGTTTATTGTATTATTGATAATATATTTTAATGTTATTGCTGGGATGAAATCCTCAGCATGACTAAGCATGCTGGTTTTTTCATTCCAGCTGAGGTTTTGAACTTCTTCTGAGGACTTTGTTTTACTACAACCATAGTGATAACAGGCATAAAAAGAGCTGCTTATTCAGAGCAGTCATCCTGTCTTTGAAAATTTCAGGATATATTGTTTATTTTATTCTACTGTGTTTCCTTTACCAACACAAATTTGTGTAGTAGTCTATATCTGTATTTTAAGACTTTTTTTTTTAATTGAAGTTAGTTGAATATGTTAATATAAATTACACATTAGAAAAGCTTCTTGTCAATTTGTTCATCTGTTTGAACTCTCATAAGTCTGAGGAGAGGGTGGTCCTGTTTTCAGCATTCTATTAGGCCTGATCTAAGTGATTTTTCAAAGGAGTTCTGGTATACTTTCTGTGAGCCTAAAAGGTTCTGCCATTGTCTACTGAAAGACATTGTTGTGCAGTAATGCTGCTAACAAAGAAAGCAAGATCATAACTCTCAAAGTCCCTTCTGTGTTAGTAAAAACCTACCAAGTGGAAGGGAGAGCAATCCTCTTCTGCAGAAACTGGTTGGGGAAAAGAGCATTTCTTTTATCTGTACCTTGAAAGTCTGTGGCAGGGGCTACATATCTGGAAAGCAGAATAGAACTGTGCATTTTTTAATACCTACTACCTGATATTAGCTTATCTTCATATAGCTGTACCAGGCATCTTTAGTGTGATATGCTGAATGTATAAGAACAGAGATTAATGTTACCACTTGTACTGATTTTGTAAAAACTACAGTTATCCTTCTTTTAGGTATATTTCTGTTCATCAAAGTGATCACATTGTTGGAGAAAGTGCAGCCAATCACTATCAATGGCCCTATTTACTGTTAAACACAAGAATTCACATTTTTATTATTTAAGTAATTTCATTAATGCACATATTTACATAAATTGTGAAAAAAGGCCACTAGAGGAAATGCTTTGTTATGTTGGACTGTGACAAAATTAAAATTTTATTTTATGATAAGTAAAAACAAGTGAATAATTTCTTAAACCTCCATGGGTCTTTTAAAAGTCAATCTTGCTCCTAACCAGGCTCTGTATGTTGTAGTCTGGATAGTTTTATCTCCTGTGGGGCTGTGGAAGTTGACTCAGGACTGGCTAGTTGAGAGTTGTTGCTGTTAGCCAGTAAAAGAAGGAAACAAATACAAATAATCTTTTGGCTCAGTGCTTCAGCTGTTGTGCTGTCCCACCATCCTTCAGCCTCAGAGACCAACAGGATGTTTGTGGTTAATTATGATTTTGTCATGCACGCTCTGAATTTTCATAAAATTGCAGGACAAGCTGGAGAACTTGAAGGGTAGTAAGTTCAGTTAAAAAGGGAGGCCTACTAGTGTGAAAAGTGAAAATAAGATGCCTAATGTGAGAGAAAATATTGTAGTTTATCTCTTAACCATTACCATAATGCGGCCTTTTTACAAGGCAAAAGTTCTCTGAAGGAACCTAAAGAAAATTCCATTCACTGTGAAGTATCTCTTTTATTTGTAATGGGGCCTGATAGTAGTGGCTACATCTCTCAAGTATTGTTAGCTTTGTCCATGCAAGACTTTCTACTCAGATATTTGAAATCATATTGTGTTACAGCTAAAAATATATGTTTTCTTTTGAAGCTCTAAATTTTGTGTCTGTCTGAATGGTATCGATTCAGGCCTTTAAAGAAAGGAAATTATGCCTTTGCTTTACTGCTAAATTTGTCTAAGTGATCTATAAAATGACACAAAGTCATTACAAGAGTAGTACTCAAAAAACATGCAAGCAAAGAAGGAAAGGTTTTTCTACTAAAAACCCCAAAATATCTCTTCAGCATTATGTGGCAAATAAATACAGCAGTGCAACAGCTGAAATTTTTATGGAGAAGGAATTGGAGATTATTGAAGCAGCTGAGGACGCAGTGAATCATGAACTACAGGAAACCGAGGGAAAAGTATGGTCTTAATGTAATTTCCCCTAAGGGAGATGTCAGACTTCTTCTGTCTTGGTGTGAGGAAGGGCAAGGGGCAGAGGTATTAATTATTAGTATTTTGAAGTTACCCAGTAGGAATTGATAAATGCTAGTGACAAGAGACCTTCAGAGTAACATGCTTTCTTTGGGGGTGTAGTGGATATAGTTCTTTTAAAGAAGTTTTATCAAGTGATAAACCTTATTAGGAATAAGCCCCTTCACAATTTTTTGAACTAGGATATCTGTAGTCTTATAAAAATCAAACTGACTTCCCATGTCATCAGATTTCCATTGTTTTGAGCAGTCATGGGCCTCATAGAAATGTGTATTTCTTTGGTGAAGAAATACAGCACCTTTAAAGCTTATTTGCCTGCAAGCTTTGTAAAAGCTCAGTTATTTTTGGCATTTACCTCAGTGGCAGTAAACTTATTGAAGAGTAGAGTGAAGTAGAATGACACGAAGTTTCTAGTTCTCATTGCATTTGCATGGGAATGATGAAAATCAAAAAGAGGAGGTTTTTCCAGTCTAGTTTTCATGTAACACAATTCCAAATTCTGAAATCTTTGCTCAAGTACTTAAAACAACATTCAGACAATTCAAGTGCCTATCTAGGTATCAGCCTGTCTAGTCAAAACATGTGTAATTATAGAGCACAGTGCTATCTGTGGCAGCTTGGTTCAAAGAAGATATAAATAGATTCATTAAAATTTCCTGTGCATCTTCCTCCTTCTTGTCCCTTTGTTGTAATTAAGGCTATTTTGGATGTTCTTTTCATTTGAAAATTGAACAATGCATGATACAGGACCAGGAGAAATGTATACCTGGTCACTCAGGAAGGGTCCTGTGATCTTTTGGTTTGTCTTGGTTAATCTTCATTAGTAGACTTTAGCTGTTGGGATTCTCTCTGTGAATTATCCACACTTACAGAAATTTCAGATGACACAGGGAGCTCTGCTGAACTGGTTTCTTGGAAGTTGGCTGGAGAGAGACATTACATTCCTTACAGAAATCCGAAAGGGAAGTAGACATCATTTAAAATACATTGCATTTTTGGGACCCCACTGTCTCAATTCTCTGATTCTATCACTGGCTGCTTAGAGCTGCTTACAGTTATGATATATTTGGTTTTCTGATTTAAAATGTGGAGAAATGTCATTATAGCTTCCCACTTGCTATGAGAACAGTGTGCTCAGGATGTGAATTGAAAGAATATTGCATTGTTCCTGAAACAAATACCTCTGCAAACTCACATGTTCTGCCAAGATTTAGCTGCAAGATTTATTGTTTTTTGTAATAATTGTGAGACTAGTGAGTTAAATCAGTATCCTGTAATCATCAGTAGGCAGGGCTGATGCTTCTGGGATGTGAAAGGCTATAGACATAACACTTGTATTTTGCATTGACAGATGCAGAGTAAATCAACCACCTTTTTCTTTTAAATATCAGCTAAATAGCTGTTGGTATAAGCCCTTCCTAAAAGCCATTTCAGAGTTCATTACTATGATTCTAAATAGTCTCATTATTTTATCTTAATTTTTTGACTGGTAGTTTTGCTGGTGGTTCTGACCTGCTGCCATGTACATACATTTCAGAAAAAACCTAAATTCACATCTGGAGAAAAGATTTCTAACTGAAATATAAGTCAAAGTCAGTGAGTCAGAAGTTAGTGGGCAGTTATTTAGATGTTTCACTGCTGAAATAAAGCTGGTCAAGAAAATGCTTTTCCTTTGGGCAACTCTGAAGCAAATCTTCAGAGTTGTTCTTTTAATATCCTTCACTAGAACGGTATGAGGGAAGGTATCTGGAAAGTGGCCCCCTTGCCTCATAGTAGAAGGCAAAAACAGAGCACAAATGGGAATAAAAAAAAAGAAATTGAGTTTTTTGGGGAGGAAAAAATAAAAGATTTTGAACATGACACTTCAGTAAAAACTAATTCAGAGAAAAAACTCACTTCCCCCCCCCCCAGTAAGAACTCATTGACTGAGTTTATTCTGAAGTTGGTAGGTGAAGTTCCAGGATTAATAACTGAGTGATTTTTATGCCAGTTAGAAAGATACAGAACTCTCTCTTCAATAGCTGCTTGCCTTGGGGTAGTAACAAAAATATTAACTGAATTTCACGTAACTTTTTAGTTATCCCACTGCAAAAACTTGCTCTTTTGTCCTTGTGACCCAACTGTGTTATTTTACATGTCTTATAAACTATGAAGTCTGATTTAACTATGGTTTAATTTTCACACTTGTTTATTTTCCTGTTTTCTCCCAGAAGGTATTGCACTCAATAATCTGCAGTTGATAGCAATTTCCTGACCAGTGAGTGGCTGGTGTCTTGGTGACTGTGATATTGATAGTGGTTTCTTTTCTGTGAAATCATTGATTGGAATGGCTTATTTTCTGTGAATTTTTAAGACTGTGTTGATGATAAATGTAGATTAAAGCTGTAAAATAATTCTTCAAATAAAAAAATTTTATGTTTTTAGGAACTATGCTCTTGAATGAAGTCCACAAAACCCCTGTAGAACATGTTCTAGGTAGTACAGTAGTTTTCTGATAGCTCTAGTCTTGCAACAACACATTGGGTTTTGAGTTCGTAAAGAAAAAACAGTTAGTAAGAAAGTTAGAATAATTACTTAGAAGCTATTTCTGTGGCTCCTTCTGTGCCAGCATTTTTCCTATGTGTATAGAGATGTGTGCAACTCTGCACACTCATCAAAAAAGGTTGGTTACTTAGAACCACAGTAGTTCAGCCCATCTCAAACCATACAGTGGTTGACATGGTAGAAATTTGGAAACGAACTATACAATTTAGGGGGAAAATTATGCAGGAAAGGGCTTTTCTCATGCTGTTTCTCTGTTTGCCAGCTCTGAACGTCATCGCAGCTGATGTTATGTACTGAAGTCGTACGTGTACACAATGATGTTAAGCCAGCAAATATGAAAACAAGGAAATAGCACGAGAAAGCCCTTTGTCCTGTCTCTGGTTGCCGAAGAAATTTATCGTCTGATCTCCAGAGGGGTTTGGAAGTGACGATGAACTGTTCAAGCTGCCCTACTGAAAGGTATCAAGGGCAAGGATTTTTTAAAAAGAAAAGACAAAGAAATTTTAGTACGTTGTGCTAGTGTTCTATACCGTAGTTTTGCTAAGAAAAAAGTAATGTGACCCATCCTCCGTGTCACAGTTGGTGATTATGGTAAATTTATTTTGCTTGTAATCATCTTCTTGTCCCAGATTTTTTCCTTATTTATTTTAGCTGAAACAATTAGGAATTTTGTTTTGATAAATATAATAAAAGGGAGCAATAAATTTTATTCATATGTTAAAAAGAGAATGTAAAGTTCTTTATACTCCCTGCATTTAAAAGAAAACAAATGAGTTGTTGTCACTTATAGCACCATTATACATGTTAAGAATTAAGTGTTATTTATATCTATTCCATAATATTTTTAATGATGATATTGCTGCTATGGACCACAAATAGAATTGATCAAGTCACTGCTTTCTCATTTTATAGGCACTATAGTAGTAGTGAAAAACAAGTACTTCCTGCTTTCTTATCCACAACATTTTGTAATAAATGGTCACCTTTCAAATAACTGGAAAGCATTCACGTAACTTTTTAAAAGAAAATNTTACATTATAACTTGTTATTTAGCATGGCTCATTTAAAAAATAAAATTTCAATATCAGCTTTATTTGCAGGTTGGTTGCAAGTTCTTGTATATTGCCTCACATTTTAGGGAGTAATGTTTAGTATGTATCATCTATAATATT
>WEIV01008115.1:6308-19728 GCA_013390005.1 Calyptomena viridis
ATACAAAATAATCTAATCTCCCCCTCAAGATTTTCCCATATCCTAGACACTGTGTCCCATCTCTATTGTTATTCTCCCTAAGGTAGTGACGTGTTCCAGAAAAAATATCCCAGATTTAGACTCATAACCAAAATTAATACATTCAATTCAAGCTATATATAGAGAGAAGCATATCGCATGCCTTTGGTATATTTTCTGCTTCTTCAAATTATAAGTATTCCTTTTTTGCAAACAATGCTTTCCACACTTCAAGTGTTTTACTACTCAAGTCGGAGAGTCTTTCAGTATCTAAAGGTAGTACTTAATAGTTATATTCCTTTTTGATTGGGACTTTCCAACATGCCCAGCTTCTTCTGGAAAGCAATTGGACAGAAAGAGAAAATTAAACCAGAAACCTGCAGAGTTTCATATCCAGAAACCTGGATATGTCTTGGCTTTCTTCTGAACAAAGAGATTGGAATTTCATACTAAATTTTTTTGACCTTTCAAGACTCGGCCAATTGTTATTTCTGAATAGTTATGTAGCAATTCAAAACAATCTACATGCAGACTGTGGCCCAATTACATAGAATTTACAGGTGTGCAATTGTGCTATGGTCTTACATCAACGAGAGTGTGTTTCCTCTTCCCACTGAAGGATCAACTAAATGTCACAGTCTTGGTTTAAATAGATTTTCCTGACAGGTTAGTCAATTATTTCCACTTTCAAGGTAGAATACATTAATACAAAGTTTAAGTAACAAATCTGTCTACTTTGCCCTCTGTCCCAATTTTTTTAGTAAGGATTAAATCTAAAAGTACTAGTTACGTTTGATTCAAAGTTTCAGAAAATGTGCATAGCACATTCTCAATGTGCCATTTCCAGCATAAATCATTAACCCTTGTTTCTTCAAGCCTCCAGCTCTCACAATTATTGAGTATCTCTACATTCAGGTTTATGCCTCTTAACAATCAATTAAGTTTTAATTTATCTTCTCTTTTTTTATTTTCTATTAAATCCCAGTTGGAAGTTTGAGGTCTTAATCTTTCATCTCATGAGCTCAACTTTTTATGACAACATTTTCTGAATCAAATGAGCTTCTGCATGCCTGTGAATTTTTGTTTGTAGCTTTGACCATCGTTCTTACGATGCTGTATGACTTCATTGGTGAAAATGTAGGAATAAATAATCATAATCAGGCTCTTGCACGTATTAGATGTATAAAAGGAACAACTTATTCTATAAATGTCTAAAAATCAGGGCTTATGTTAGGTGAAAATACTACCATTTTCTTAGTAAAATATCTTAAGGCACATATTCTGCAGCAACTTTAGCTGTGCAATGTTAATCTTCCAATACATGTAAAATACATGTCTTTTAGGAAAGTGAGGTAATTAATAATGGACTTGCATAGAAAAAGGGAAATAATTTTATTTATAAACATTTTTGCATTGTCTATTTTGTTTACCCTTTACTACTTGAAGTAACAAAAGCAACATGAAATTCTCTTTTGCATTTTCATTTTCCCACTGATACTTCTTGCCTGAAGAAGTACCCCTCTTCTTCATCTCTAAACCAAATAAGGGGGCTAACTGCTTATTTAATCCCTGAATCATTAGCTATTTTTCTCAGATTTTCACAAGCTGAAGTCTGAAGGTAATCTCCCCAACACAGGCACATACATAGACAAAAATATCTCTTTTTCTAACATAAGAAATAATAATTTTGTAATAAATAATAAGACTACAAGAATATAAGATATCAAGAAAATGCATTTCTTTACATGCACACAAGCTGTGTATTACATACGAAGTAAAGGGGCACCACCTTGGTGGCCTGATTTCTTTCTTCTTATTTTACCGGTACTTGCTACCTAGTCATTGACTTGGAGAATCAGTCCACAAATACTGCATCTGCATAGATATGATTTAATGAGGCTATATTTTTTTTCTGAAATTTCTGATCATTTTATTTTCCCTGGACATTGTTTTAATATCACAAAAAGATTTTACAGAAAGAACTGTCAATGGTAACAGACAAACAATTTTGTTTTCCTGTAAATTTTTCAGGCAAGGACTGAAAAGCAAAAATGGGACTAGTTAAAGTCTTTATTTTCAACTATTGGCATTTTTTTAATAATTATTTTTTCCTTCCTCACACCCCTAAACTCAGTTTTAGTTGGGTAAGAGATGTTCTACAAAGAATCATTCCAAAAGTTGACTAAAGTCATTGCTGCGAGCAACATGACAGCATGTCAGGGAATAAAAGCATTTGCCATCATGTTGATGGCAAATCAGGAGTGTGACTGATTTGGTTGCACAGTATTTTGGCTGATGAAGTTTTAACTGTCTGAATTAAAAATAAACCCTCTTACAGAATAGTGAAAAAATGTTGTCTTTTCTACTATGAAAATATTTGGAGATACCTGTCTATTTTACAAAGCAAAATTATTTTTTTCCTTAAATGATAGTAAATGTGTACCAGAACTTAATTGCCAGTTACATTCGACTGTTGTAGTCTGATAAAGAAGTGAGTTACAGTCTGATCAGCCAAATCACTCTAGTTTGTGTGTCTGTTTGTTTGTTTGTAATAACTTAAACTGTGATATATTTATATTAGAAAGGGCCTGTTTCAAGACAGAATGGAATTTTCCTACCTAATGTCAGTGAGTTTTTAATCAAGAAAAAATACAGCAACATCAAATTTTGAACTGTGTTGCTTTTGTTTTTTAAAGCAAATTCTTTTCTTTTAGAGATATCAATAGCAGTTTTATTACCTTGTTATCAGGAATAGAAAAGCTAGAGGACTTTTTAACTTATGGACAAATTCAGGTAAGTTTGATTCTAAGCAGATATTGAATATAATATATATATCTAAACCTACATATATATATAAACCTAAGACTATTAATAGCTTTCTGAGTTAAATTTCTAGATAAGCACAAGTTCCATTAGGTAGAACTAATGGAAAATGTGGTTATCAAACAGTTTTGTGATGTATTGCTCAAATAGTGTTCTTAGATTGACTCAGAGTAGAGAACTTCAGTGTTGTAGGGTAGTGATGACGTTATATATCTGTACTAATCTTTACTGTATTTGAGTGATATAAGAAATTGTTAGGAGAACCCTAATATTTGTTTCACACCAGCAAAAGGAATTACTGAGCCTGTTATCTTGAGAAGAAAAGAGTCTGTGTCCATGCTGGGCACCTGCAGTGCTGTCTTCAACAACCACACATTGTTGTTTCATGCACCTGCTGCTATCAAAGCCATCTGTGACCACTGCACCAGGTGGGATCCACACCAATTGCTAGGTTTAAAAAAATTAAGTTCATAAATTATGAGGATCTTGAAGATAAAATCTTGAAATGGCAATCTTCTACTTATTGATGGCTGGGGAACAAGACATTTCTGCCTTATATATAGATGTATGAAGAAATGTGACAAAGAATGTGGCAGTGTGTCATATGGGGATTTAAGGCCAGGTCTGCTCACTGTAGCTTGATTGCAAGCAGTAAAAGGTGGCACATTGTGTCTGAACCTTTGCATGCATTTTTAAACATGTTTTGCAAAATACTTTATCATTTGAAACAACCAGCTTAGCTTGGCATGGCTGGTGGCTATCTTGTCACTTTGCATTATTCCCAGATCAAAGAAAAAGAGTTCACAAAGATGTAGAAAAATGAAAGGGAGATAGAGTTCAGTTAAAATACAAAATAATTCTCGTTATCTCTCATTGCTTGATATTTTAAAAGATTTTTCAGGCAAATACTTACAGATAAACATGAAAATATGCTACTTGTTTCTTCCTTTTTGCATTGAGAATGTAGTTCTGGTAAGGTATGGATAAAGAAAGGTGTAACATCATTTAAAATACAATAATTTGTCCCAGCAAGAAAATCCATGTCAACTCAGATAACTGCCTGAGCTTGTCTGTGGTAAAAGGAAAGAAGCCCAAATCCTAGGCAACAAAAAATGTTATATATGCATGTTTGTCTGAGCATGTATTTTCTCTCTCTAATTTCTGTCTGGCTTGGAGAGAAATTTAGATGTATCCAACTATTGTGAATGGAAGTTTAGCATTTTTTAATGCAAAATATATAACATGGCTAAGCTTCGCAAATGAAGATATGGGAAGGGCTCTCCCCATGCTTGCTACAAGTGTGCTGATGGCTAAAAAGGCCAATGCGGGATAGACAAGTCTGGGAACAAAAGGCACAGCTAAAAGTCTCCTTGGGTGGTATTGACAAGGCGTGGTTCTTTCTGTGATGTCTTTTCTCCTCAAGGCTAATTCTATGTGAGTTTTCAAAGGAGGCAGCAGCATTATAGATGGTGTGTCCATGATTCCCAATTTGAGGCCAAAGTGGACCACTGATGGTGGTCAATATGGCCAAGACTGAGGTGCTGTTTCAAGAAGTCCTTGTATCTCCTCTTTGGGGCTCCTCTATTGCGGCAGCTGGTGGCGAGTTCACCATAAAGCACAATCTTAGGGAGGCGGTGATCCTCATTCTGGAAACACGCCCTGCCCAGCAGGCCTGCGCTCTCAACAGCGTGACCTCAATAGTGGTGACCTCTGTCCGTTCGAGGATGGTAACGTTAGTCACACAGTCAGTCCAGTGGATGTTTAGGATTGTATGGAGGCAGTGCTGATGGAAACATTCGAGAAGTCATAGATGATAGCAGTAGATGACCCATCATGTAAAATATATAAAATACGTTTAAATCAGAATCTCATCGTTCCATTCCTAGGCAATACTTAGAATTTCGTAAGCCTGCACTCCCTTGCTTCTATGACTTTTACATTCTTGTCTGCTCATTGACTGAACAACAGAAATGAGAGAGAATGTAGCTCAGTTATCTGAGTTATCTTTTAACCCCAAATACAGGCAGTTAATAAAAGCTGTTTTGAAAAAAGAGATGGAAGACATGTCAGTGGAGGCTCCCCTTGAAGAATTCTGGTAAGAAACCCCTTGCATCTCACTCATTTCAATTTGAACAAGCTTTTAAATTGAGTCTGTTATGCTTAATCCCAATATGAGATATGTTATAGCTACATACCTAGCTCTGGTCATGGTTCCTGTTGATCCGCATGACTTCTTGCCTGAACCTTGGCACTGCCCTGTCACCATTGTCTTGCCAAGAAATCACTGGACTTCCAATTGGCTCTGGTCAACACCCCCAGCCCAGTCCCAGCCCTGCTCCCTTCCTAGATGCTGTGGGATAGGTGCCTGGAGTAAGGACATATCACGGTTGCCCTTAGTGTACTGCTCTTGAGGGCAGCAGGCCCTCATGTTGGACTGACATAGATGTCCACAGCTGCACCCACATTTCCAGACCAAGGAGATGGTAGTTCATGTTCTGAGCTCAGGGAATTCAGAGACCTTTTCAGTTCAGATGTTTTTGCAGTTTTCAGGTTCTTGACTAGCTCTGATAACTTCAACTACTGCATGCTGATGTCAATATAAGCTTACATTTTTTCTGTAGATACCAACACTTATGTGTCTTTATTACTGAGCTGAATCCCAGTTCTCTGCTGTAGACAACTGACTCTGGAATTGACTTAACTTCTAATGACAGTGGCAGGAGACAGGAGACAGGATCTCCTCAGATCTTCCTTTCTGAGGAAGATATAGAGTCAAGGAGTTTCTTAATTTTTTTGGCAAATAGTCCTTGTGAACCCTAAAACCACAATATTCCTCAAATGGAACACGTTAGAACACCAACCACACATTTAGAGGTCTAACCTGCAGCTTTCAAACGGGCTCAATTCAGTTGCTCCTGAGTAAATATCTAGGGTAACTTAAAGACAGCGCCCACGTGTGTCTGGTGACAGTTCAACATGAATGTCTAAGGTAACCTCTAACATCCCAAATGGCAGCAGGTGTTAATGATGGGAAATTGTTTGTCTGCAAACATGTGATATACCATCTTCAGGTGATGCTTCCTCTGAGAAATTAAGAGGATAATTTTCACTCTGTAGCTCACTGAGTGCTCCTATTTACTCAAGTCTTAACTATTTACAGTTTCCATGATTCAAAAACACTGGGAGAATATATTTTCCTACTAGAGTGCTAGGTCTAAGCAATGTAAATATTGTGCTTTGTTGTTTGTGAAAAGAGGAAAATTATGTTTAACACTAAATTTCGGGTGTGAGAACTGACTACTTAATTTGTCTGAGTGAACATCCTCTGTAGAAAATTGAAATACTGTGAGATGAAGAGAGAAATGTGCTACAGAACTGCTTACAAAACATCTAATAGTTCTTAGTAAAATTTTCAAACTATAAAGAGATTTCCAACCTNACCATAAAAACAACTAAAAAAATCATATATTTAAGCTGATATTACTAAATTGTGGTTGATTGTGCATTTTGGTAATTTCTACTTACATCACAAGGGCTTGCTCTTTGCTTGATACTGCTGTACCTGCTGCCACTGCTACAACAACAGACTTCAGACTTTCCTGTCCTACAGGAATTCATATTGTCTGTCTGGAGCATTTTCTTGTAACTTGATTAATCTCTATATGATGACATTTGGATGACTTCTTTTACTGACTTTAAAATAATATCCACATTTTAAAAGACTTTTCATGAGAGTAAAGGAGTCGCTTATGGAATGTGTGACAGCAAGCTCTTAAACTAAGAGAGTCTTTAAGAGTTTGAGATTCTCTGGATTGTTGATTACAGTTCGAACTCTTTGATTGCTGCAGCATGGCTCATTTCCTTCAAAGAAAACAATACAAAGCAGAAAAGGCACAGGACTGTGATGCTAATTTATTCTAATCAATAAATTTTTGAGGTATATACTCTGATAAGGGGAAGAGCAAGTCAACCCTGATTTTTAGCAAGAGGACTATAAAATGAATCATTGCACATTTCTAGATCTGCCTGATTTGCAATGGGTTTAGCTTTGGGGATGCCTGAAGGTCTCTACCTTTCACAGAATATACTTATTCCATGGTAATACGTGGAAATGAAATGAATTTACTGAAGTGGAAAAAAGGGCAGAAAATTGTGTCAAACCAGCTTTGCTCAAAATGTATAAACATTGAAGTTTTGACACACTTACTTTCATCTGAAGGACAGGGTATCCATAAGATATAAGAATAATGAGTTTTGGATTGTTTAATCAAAGATGTTTTAGAGTTTAAATTAACATATAAAGTATCTATTAACTAGTTTTGATATATCTTCTAAAGATATTTGTAACTAACTTATTAAACTCAGCCTAACTAACTAATTCACATGGGTGTTTAGCAATAATAAATATTTAGGATACAGAAAAGGACTTTTATTTTGTATATGTGTGTATATATATATATGTACTCATAAAAATATATATGTAAAGTTGAGTGCACTCTCAATTATGTCAATTATATCCCAACAGCAATTTAATAAAGACAGCAGAAATTTCAGCAGATATTAATTTACTGTCTTCACAGGTTTTCTAGACAATGACAGCCACATCGTGCTGAGGGTGGGCTTCCACTGGAATCAGAAATGGGCAGTGTGATACTAACCTATGCTAATTCACTCAGTATTGACTACTGTAACCCTTGTTTCATATTTTCCTTTTCTGTTCTGTTTTCCTCTTTTGAAATACAATAACTTAGAATTTTGTAAAAGTTCTTCACATGAGTGTTCTACATTTGTGTCAGGCTATTGGTCTCTAAAAGTTGATTGATTGACATTTTGTCTCGTCTTTATCTTTATGGGTGGAGTCTAGATTTCTCAAATTTTATCTTTTTTTTTTTTTTTTTTTTTTGTTAGTATCATCGCTGGTTTTTTTCCCTTGTGATAGATTAGGTTTGGCAAAACAGCCAAAACCACCCACCCAGTTGCTAACTCCCTCTCCCTTCTCAGTGGTAGAAAGAGAGAAAATGAGAAAACTCATGCATTGAGTTAAAGATAGGGAGAGTGCTTAAAAACTATTATTGCAGGCAAAACATGTTTGACGTGAAGAAAAATAATTTAATTTTGTACTGACTAAAATAGATTTGTGTCGTGATTGTTGTAGTGTGTAATTAGTATGTATTTCTATATTACGTATCTCTGTATTATATTGTTCTGTTGCTTGGTATGTTCTGTTAAATCCCCTGCCCTTCACCCCAGATGGTTTGTCCCCTCCCCTTCTCCTCCCTTCCCATTGGCTGGAGTCCCCTATAAGAACCACAGACCAGAAATACAAAGGGCTTTTCCCTGGTTGCCTCTGATAAGCTTGGACCCTCCATGGGGCTTGCTGCCCCTGGAGTGAAATAAACTTATATTATATGCAACCACGAAGAACCACCTGCACTTCCTCATCCTCCATTCACTAGCCAACCCTCGGGGGTTTGCAAGGGCACACGCACCCCTTGCAGACCCTGAGGCACCTTCTGAGACGGACCTCCTGGCTTGGAGGCTCCCCACCAAGAGGGGCCCCCTCCTATCCGGTGTCCAATGGCCGCAGTGCCCGGGCTGAAGAGAGAGTGGGGCAGCCCAGAAAGTAGCTACACATGATGAACAGACACTAAAACAACTTTCCAACTTTCCTCCCACCTTTTCCAGGATCGTCTTCAACCCTCTATTCCACATAACTCTGACTTCACCCAGAGGGGCCAGCAGGACTGGGCATTTTCATACTACCATACAGTAGTTTCTTTCTGTTGCTTCTTATCTGTCGTGGTTTAAACCCACACAACAACTAAACCCCACACAGCTGATCACTCAGTCTTCCACTTGGTGGGATGAGGGAGAGAATCAGAAGGATGAAAGCGAAAACTTGTGGGTTGAGGAAAGGCAATTTAATAGGTAAAGCCAAAGCTGTGAATGCAAGCAAGGCAAAACAAGAAATTAATTTCCTACTTCCTACCAGCAGGCAGGTTTTCAGACATCTTCAGGAAAGCCTGGTTCCATCACACGGTCACTTGGGAAGAAAAATGCCATCACTCTTAACATCTATCCTGTTCCGTCTCCTTTTTTTTGCCCAGCTTTATATGCTGAGCACGATATGATATGGTATGGGATATCCCATGGGTCATTTGAAGTCAGTTGTCCCACCTATATCAGCTCTCAACTCCTTGTGCACTCCCAGTCTCCTTGTGGTGGGATGGGATGAGAGGCTGAAAAGGTCCTGCTGCTGTAAAAGTATTGCTCAGCAATAACAAAAGTATTTCTATATTATCAACATAATTTTTTAGTGCAAATTCAAAACACAGCCCCATACTAGCTGCTGTGAATCAAATTAACACTACCCCAGGCAAAATCAGCACATTCCCTCCCACTTTTCCCCTGCTCTGGCAAGAGCTTTCTGTGGGCCACAATTCCTTCAAGAATATCCACCCACCTGCTCTGCTATGGCATTCTCCATGGACTGCAGTGTAAAGTTCTGCTTGGTGATGGTCCACCGTGAGCTGCTGGGGGCCAACCTCCTCCCCTATAGTCTTCTCCACAGTCTTCTCCGGTACCTGAAGCATCGTATCCTACTATGACTTTGGTGTTTCCTTTGTTGCTTGGCACTGTTCTCTCAGTCTATTTGTTCTTTCTGCCAACATTATTTAAATCTACTTTCACATAGGTGCCACCAGTTCAGCTGAAGTGCTCAGCTGTTCCCTGCAAGCCATCTGGAACCATCTGTGTCCAGCACAGGGCAGCCCTGGCCTCTACTCACAGAGACCACCTTGTAGAACCCCACTAGCAGCACCTGGGAACCTAAATCTAATACACTTCCCTAAGTTAACATAGACTGACAAAAATTATGGAAGTTATAAAAGTTTTTAGGCTTCCAGTTGGTGCAAAATATTTCTTGAACACTGTCAAGGAAGATGCAAATCAGTTGGATGAAAATAAATAAAAAATATTGCCAGTATCTCTAAATACCTAAGGATAAATTGCCAGCATTCTGAGATGCAGCTTGCATTTTACCTTCCTCCACAGGAATCTTCCATCTCAGGAGCAGGACTTGAAGCTTATCAATTGAACTTGTTACTGATCTTATGAACTGCTTACAGGGACAAGTTAATGTCTTTTGGACTTGACATGAAGCTATATGATCTGTAATAAAACTAAATCTGAAAAACTCTTTGATCTGGACAAACTTCTCAAAAGTTCCAGAATCCATTACAAACCAGCCACAGTGATAGAATCATACCATTACAAAATCTTCAAACAATCAAAAAGTGAATAGAAGCAAAAGTTTAAAAGAAATAATTTTTTAATATTTTGAAATATTTAAGGCATAACACAGGTTGGAGAAGCACAGATAATTCATGTAATCATTAATGTAAATAACATAGGATGAGATACAAAAATTTTACGTTCAGTGGTGTGGATCACACTCTTTGAAAATGAATACTTAAGACAGCAACAATTCTGGTGTAACAAGACTGAAATCTTCATGAAGCTTCAGTGATTTATATCATGTGGAAGTGGTCTGAGTATGATATATACAGTGTGTCTATGTCGAGTTTCGGGTAACATTTTTATGCACTTTTTTTGCCTGGGTATCTATTTCTGATATTGGTAGTATACTGCAGTTGAGATCACATTGTTGTCTTCCTTTCCATCTTGTGTGTGAGTGTAAGAGTAGTCTCATCTTTGTAACTTTCTTATGTCAAGCAGAATTCGGTCTTTAGGAGCCAGGGACAAATCTGACTCAATAGTAATCACTGAAGATCAAAATTTGAAGTTCAAAGTGGGAGCAAATATACATCGCTGTATTTAGTTTCAGTGTAAAGACCCTGTTCATATATGCATTTATATGCATATATGTATTTAAGTATCACATATGTCTACATTGACTACCATGAAACCCTGCAAACTGGAAATATTCTAAATATTATCTACTTTCCTTTAGCTTTTGCTTAACTTTGTGCAGTTGTGCAATGTAATACATAAAGCAAGATAAATTTCCTTAACCAAAACCAGTGAGAATAATAACAAATAGCCATTAGTATAAAACTATATAATTAATATAAAATAATTATCCTTTTTTTTTAACAGTCATCTTCTGAAATAAAAAAATTTCTTAAGTAAAGTGTCTAAACAGTGTTGCTGATATTCCATGTGTATTCTGAAAGCAAAGTGTTGTAGGAGTAACTGTTGACCATGTTGTGCTGTTCAAACCATGCAGCTTAGTGTACAACATAATTCCTAAGCTTGTATTTCCTTTGAAAATTCAGAAGACTCTGAACTGGTCAAGTTTCCCTAAATTCCTATATTTCATCTTAGACAGTGATAAATAATTAAGTCTGCAGTTCTGTTCCCATTTCTCTTTTCTGTGCTTCATGGAAGAGTCTTTAATACTGTTTTGCTATAGTTTACTCTGACTTACACACCACAATATTATCTCTTGGGTCCATATGTCTTTCTGTATCAAACTCCATCCCCCAGCCCATGACCAGCTAAAACCCTCCATCTTGAAAACCACCAGTGTTGCCAACTCCCTTTTGTTTATATGCAAATAGGTGTTGAATAAAACTATATTCATTTTTCATGTTATTCTAAACTATCAGGGGCCTTGTTAACAGTGATTGCAGGAGCTAGAAAACCAGGAAAGAAGCCAACAACAGAAAGCTGGTGAGTTTGCTTTTATCACTGCTTCGATACTGGTTCCGGCTTCTCTTTCTGTTTCCTTGGAAACATATACTGGGCAGGGGAAAACAAGGTAAGGGTTTGAAAATATTAACTTTAAAAACTACTTATTCTGTTTCCACTGATCCTGTCCTAAGCCACAAGAATTGAAATACTTAGCAAACTATGACTGTATGCTAACATATGCCTGTTGTTACTATAGCAGGGTCTATAGACCTCTATAGGGGTCTTTGGTGCATCCTTTTCCCTTGTTTGCTTATATCTTTCTAAAAAAACAACTGCATTATTAAAAAACAGAAGTGGATGCATAAACAGCCAAAGCCAACTTCTCTGTCACATTCAGCTGCTGCATGAGCAATACAATTGCCACTGTAGAAGGAATGCCCCCAGGCACTTGGAAGAGCTAGTTTTCTGACATGCTAAATTGAACAATGTTTCAATTATATCTTTACCAGAAACAGCGTAATAATGTAAAAAAAAAACACCCAGACCTACTCTAATGCAAGAAATCAGATCCTTAAAATGTGTTCTTTAAAAAATTAGATATATTCTTTTCACCTGAGACAGATGAGATTGGATAATGATCCTTTCATTTCTGTTACTGAAATCTATATGCTTAGCTGAAACATATGTGAACCTTTATTCAACAGCTCTAGCCGGAGAGCTTGCAAGAACCAAATTTTTTAGCATTTTTGGTTTTGATCCCTATCAGAAATATTAACACAAGATTATTTTTTACAATAGTTTTAGTCCTGGACAGACCTAAAAACACATTTTGCTAAAACGTATGAAATACGTTTCTACAATAAAACACGAGCAAGTTAAATGCTAAAGGCTGGAGAAACTGACTTTTCTTTTGTCATTGTAGACTTGTATGTGCCAATTATAAGTTGAAAGATATCCATCTTATAGACCTCTCATTTAAGACAATTTTTTTAGAAGGAGATAAAGGAGAATCATCTGGCTCTCCATAGAAAAGAGGTTTGGAATCTCAAGGGCCATGCTTGGCAGTGCAGGACAGCCTGTTTCATTTAAGCTCTGTTAGTGTCAAGTGCAAACTCTGATAAGTACTGTTATTTACACACAGCATAAGTTGCTGCTACATAACTGTTGCGATGAGTGCACAACTCAAAACAAAATCCACTGTATATTCAAGATTTTTAAACTACCAGATAGCTAGTTTTTTTATTGCAAACTTTCATTCTGTAATATCTGCTTTTCCTTTTGATTTTTTCATCCCTGGCAAAATAGCATTGTTTAGTTTTAGACAGTACTGAAGAACTGGTGAAAGAAACAACAAAAACTTGAGTTAAAAGGTACAAATGCAAAAATATGAACTACAGATATTTTGTACAGTATGTGCAAAGGAAGATAATGCAGGTACTCCCAAAACACTAGGCAGTGGAAGGATGTAGGAAAATTTATTTTTCAAAAGCAAGAACACTAAACGTAATGGTGTGTACACTGGACACGAAAGACTGCAAAAGCTTTATCCTTTCTGAGCCTTCTTAATAGCNAAGGAAAGAAGAGATGTTGTCAGAAAATCATGGAAATACTTCCAACAATTTTTAGCATTTTTAGTAAATAGTTCCAAAACATCTTTTTGGGGCAAAACCCCAAATTGTTCAGAATTGTCTGAAAACTGTTAGATATATTCTTACTGTCTTCTGTTTCAGAAATAATCCTGTGTTCTTAAGGACAGTTTCTATGTATGCTTCACATTTTAACCTCCATATCTGAAAGGAACATGAAAATAATGTTCTAGATTGACCATGACGTTCTGGAGGTTAACTTTATCTTGTTCATAGATTCACTTGTCTTCTTGAATCCATGTTCTTGTTTGCAATAGTAATCTGCTCTGTTCCTCTTC
>WEIV01008115.1:37338-49743 GCA_013390005.1 Calyptomena viridis
TCTTCTCACGGCCCACGGGGTTCCACCAGGCCCCTCTGCTCCAAACACAGGATCACAGCCTCTCTTTTCCGGCATGTCTCTGTTCCAGCGTGGAAAAATCTCCCAGTCTTTCCATGGGTTCACAGGCTGAAGAATCTTCGCCCCTATGATTCCTCACAGATTGCTGGGGCCCTATTCCAATGTTTAAGGCATCTTCTCTTTCTCCTTTCTCTGACCTTGGTGTTAATCAAACTCCTCACCCTCCTGTCTCTTAAGTGGCCATGATGTTCTGCCCCGACTTTCTTTCTCTACTCCTTCTTAAATATGTTATCACAGAGGCGTTGTTGCCTGACCTTGGCTAGCTTAGAGCAGAGAAAAACTCTAGCAGCTTCTTAAAGAAGCCTCTCTCCTAGCCCCCAGCTAATTAAAAAACTCTGGCTACTTAAAACCACACCAAAACCTCAAACCTGGTTTTTAATTTTAAGGCATAATATCGAGCCTTTAGGTTTAACCACATAACTTGCTATCTTGTTTTCCAATATCAACCCAAATAGCAAGTATTTGAAAAATGAATTAATTTTAATCTCTGTGCTAGTCCTTCAGGACTAAGGCAATGGATCAATTTCCAGTATTGCTAAGACCTTGTTGCCCATCTTCAGCATAAGCATTATCTTCTGTACTCTGTGAAAAGAATAGTCACAGGAGTTGGAGGAATACCAAACTAGTAATTTGAAAGGGATATAACTTTTTTTATTGCTTTATCCAGAAGATCAGAGAGACAATCAGCATTCCTGCAGTAGCTGTGCTGTAAATAGCCCACAAAGCCAGCTGAGATTGTATTATTTCTGCCTCATCAGTCAGCACCTTTGAATGAGAAGGCAGATATGATTTATGGTGGAACAGAGGCTGACAGAGCCCAGCTGGAAACGTTCATACTATGGTAGCCGAAATGTAAAAAATTGGGTTAGTGTTGAAACACAAAATGTAATCTAGGTCATATAAATGAAGATAAGTACTTCATTCTCATAAAACTGACAGAAAAGAACCCCGGAATAAGTGTTTGTATCTTCTTTGATTAACAATGCCAGTAATATAATCTCTCTTCTTCCTCCTATCATACAGACTAAACTTAACTGCAAAAAAAAAATCTGTTGCTGTCTGAAGGTGGTTTGATGACCTATGATATACAAATTAGCAATCTATCTCAGGTGAGGGTGGACAGGTGTCTGAACACATAACCTTCACAGTTGGTATTTATTATCAAGCTTGTTGGCAAGATCAGCAAACAGTGCATCTTTATCATTCTAACATTTAGTACACAACATTTCTACAAAAAACAGTAGCATTTTGATCTAATGTTAGGAAAAAATACTTTAAAAAACCCTACTGCTTTTCCATAGACAATAAAAATTAATCATGTTGATTTGTGTAGATTGAGACGATTTTCTGTAAGAAATTTTGATATAGTTTTTTTGTTTTGCTTTGTTTTTGTTTTGCTTTGTTTTCGCTTGTTGTTTTGTTGTTTTTGTTTTTTTTTAAATTCAGTTTATAGTAAGGAGCCAAAGAAAAATAGTGAACTTCTGACTAAAACAGTAAAATGTCTCATGTACTCCCATCCAGTAGCACAGTTGAATTTTATGCCCTGGATATATTTACAATGCATCTTTAGATGAAGTCTGAGCACATTTTGATCCCAAATCTACTATTTACCCTGTTAGAGTCTTGCATGTGTGCTCTAGTGCCTTTTGTCCAAGATGGTTTACCACCCTCTTGTGAATGTCCAGGGTATACAGAAATTGTGGTGTGTAGACCTCAGTATTCCTGGTGAGACTATATAAAATTTCCCCCCTCCTTCATTCTGTTATAATACTGACAAAAAAAGACTTGGATAGACAAGCATACACTGATGCTCTTGGTGCATTGCCTGTTTAAAACCAAGTCTCTGGCCAGAGTACAGACAGAGCAACTTAAGTCAAGCAGAAATTATGAGACCGTATGTCCCAAAAGGACTCTATAAAGTAAAAAAGGTGTGATGGTGGTCATTGCTGTACCACTTACACTGAGATGGCATAGACTATTACAATCCTGAATGCACTATAACCCAGTCTCAATGGGTGATGAGATGGAGAACAGTTATACTAAGAATATTCTCTCTCTTGGTGCTTCTGGAAGACTAGACTTGTGAATTTTAATTTTTTTCTATCTGAAGAAAATTCAGCTCTTTACCTTGGAAATGTGTGTTGCATGGTGGAGGAAAAAACCAGAAAAAAAATTACTATTTCCACTCTCAATTAATTTTTTATTTTTACCCAATGAAGGGTTGTAAAAGCATGTTGGAGAAAAGTTACAGCCCTGAACAACTGAAGATCCTTATAGTAAAAATATTACTGACTTAATAAGAAAAAAAAATGTGATTGGAGATTGAGGAAAAAGTGAGATTTCATTCAAAAACCATGTAATTCTTTTTCATAAACCATATGTTACATTGAATTTATCCTTTTTCTTGTAACACATAAGAAATCTGAATGGTTACAATTTCAGAACTATCATTTCAGGTTTGAAACTGAATTTTAAATGTGTATGCCAGTCTCCTATATATGCTGGGTAAAGATACCACACTCTTTTTGATCTCCTGCACCACAGAAAGCTGTCATCATATGCTTTGCATGGCATTACCATATTCCTAGCTTGCCTCTTTTAATTTTTTATTTTTTTCTGTTCTACTAATATCCTATTTTATTTGTGCCCTATTTTTATAACCTGTGTCAGTTTTTCATAGTACCTATATTTACTTAAAAATGTTTTTTTCTTTTTAATTTCATCACATGTTACTTTTGAAGGGTTTTTACCTAATTTTATTTATTTCTCTGCACTTTTCTGGAACTCGTAGCTTTCTTGTACAACTTCCTTAATTTCTTCTTTGCTGTTCTTCAGTTCCCTCCAGCATTTGGTTCCCTCTCTCATTTTTCTGCTGATCATGTCCTCATGAGCCTCTTTTCTGTATGATGTTTGCTCATTATTTTTCTTAAATTTTTCTTATGTTGATCCCTGTCCTTCTAATTTCCTAGTTATAGGAAGATATGATGAGGATTTCAATATGGACAAGTTAATCGCTCAAATAAAATAGCAAGGAAGTGCTTTTTTTTTTATCTTCAAAATTTATAAATCCCATCTTGCAGAATTTACCATATACCAAAGGCACCTTTCTCGAAAAAATTAAAAATAGGTGATGCTTCACAAAATGTGGAAATACATTCCAGATTTTCATTTTTCAGCCAACGGTTGAACAAAATTTTTTGTTCTCTATTGAACCTGTAATATAGCTAAAATGTACAGATTTACTATCAATTATATTTGTCGCATTTATACTATTTATTAATTACAATAAAATATTCAAAGTATAATCTACTATTTTTAATATTAAGCATTAAAGACATAAAATGTACCCTAGAAGCCTTAGTTCTAGGCTACTGAGTGCTAATAATCTAGTTTACTTTCTTTGAACTCTGTTTAAGGTTATATGTATTATTTTACCAGTTTCTTATTAATTTGTCTTAAATTGTAGCAAAATTATGTGTGTTAAAGGACTTCTTTAGTTTTTGTTCATATTTTTCAAACATTTGAAAAAACTTAGAATTATTCTAGCTATTTTTAAATTAAGATCCACTAAAAAGATTTCAGAACTTGCTTTTGGTATTCTCTCTGAAAAGCTGTTATGCTTAAAGATACATTACTGAAACCAGTGAAAGATTTCCTGTTCCTGGAATACATTTAGAATCTCCTTATGGCAGCTTCCAAGCAATTAGCAGTCAAGTTATCAGAATCACCAGTGCTATGAAAACTTACTGATAATATTGGTAACCTTTAGCTTTGTCACTGGTAATAGTTTTTTAGGTCTCTTTGCTGTTTTTTTTAAGGAAAGAAAATTGTGAAGGACATAAGAGTTGTAAAGCACAGCCGCAGTAAACATGCAGGATGTCTCTTCTAATCTATGGATGACATGCTGTGCTTATTTTGAAGAACTGTTAAAATGGGAATTGCAATGTGAAATAGAAAAGAGAAATGGGAAACACATACTTCAACAACTACTTACCTTAGACTGTCATTTCTTTATAGAGCAAACCAGCAGTAGGTCAAGATCTAATCTGAAAGTTTAGAGTAATGTTTCATAAAATGGACCTTTTTCTCCTCAAAGTGTATCTCAGCATATTTCTCACGTTATTTCTGTGAAATCTTTGAGTTAACATGGAGATGAGATGTGGGTATCTAGTAGGATTTGATTCTCTTGGCATAAATTTCACAAAACTTAACCATGCTGCTCATTGTCTATCTTTGAACCATGGTATTTACTTCTAAATCTTGTGAGCATCAAGCCTCCAGAAACTTTTCTTCATGCCCATAAACTAAAAGTTTCTCAGGTATAAGTACAAAATGAAGAATTGAGAAAAGCAGAAATTGATGTAGCTTGTGTAATGCCAAACTCAATTTCAAAGCCAAATCTGATAAAATCTAAGAACTCAAGTAGGAGTGCTGTATGACACATAACCAGAAGGGACAGACAGATGTCAGTTTTGCAGTAAAGGGATTATCATCATAGCAGCAATTGGATTAAAATAGCATGTGTGTTTAGAGGCTCTGCTCATCCCTGACCTCACTCCCAAGCCTGCCACAGTGTACATGGAGGAATAAATGTAAAAATTATCATGCATCATTATGTTTTTTATCTTTCACAGCTCTCTGTATGTTTTGACTTTAACTCTGAATAATATGTTGATGAAACTAATTTTTTATAAACAAGCTTTTCCATGCCAGTGATTTTCTTTTAGTACTTTTTGTATGTATGTGACTTTCTATGTTTACTATTAGTTAAAGTATCTAATACAACTGAAGTCTGACACACGTGGTGACTATGATCAGACATGCAACTGCAATCAAATAGACTTTTGTGTCATATAATTTTAATTATATGCCAAGGTCAATATTACCAAAAAACTCTGCTGCAACAATGCAGCACATATTTTTAGGCAATAAAACATGTAATCCTGGGAGCCTAAAACACAGAGCTACAGCACTTGCAACTCTGCAATTTTTTTTTTTACAAATACATAGTTATTATTTATTTTCTTTGAAAAGGTCAAATGCATAAATATGCATTATGCATAAATCCCTCCTAAAAAGACATCTTTTCAAACAACAATCCAGACCACTCTCTTCTACTTACTGATCTGCGTGTATGTCAACTCCCAAATTTTCCATCAAACAGAGATACTCAGATGTAATAAGATATCCTAGATAGACAGACTTGCTTTTCACATTATATCCCAACATCAGACAGCACTGCCTAAACTATTTCAAGAGTTAGTAACTTTGAACATATATAATGCCAGCTACTTGTTGTTATGGCGCTATGGAAAATCTTTATGCACTAGTCTTGTAAACAACCCACTTGCTCAGGGTTTTGAAAGCTTCAGTTTTATGTTCTCATCTTGGGAGCAATNAGAGTGGTTTGCTTCTCCTAAACATCCTTTCACTTCAAAAATAATAATCTATTTCATATATATTTCATATTTTTTATGAATATGCCATAATCTCACATTTGTTTCTTTAAATAAGTGATATAAATAAAGGAGAATTATTTTCTTTTTGTTTGAAAACCAAAATTTCTTAGCTTCCCTACTTTCTCCTCCTTTCCACCTGAAACTGTCTACCTTTGTATAATCCTCTTGAGGTTGTCTTTCTGACACATCAGTCCAGAAATCTGAGAAAGTCACCATCACTTTTTAAATGCATTCCTCTAACTTGAATCTTCAATTTCGTAATTATATTTTTGGGTTACATAATAGGTAGTGTCAACAACTCATTATGTTCATGTACTAGTCCCAAGAATCAGATATGGGATCAATTTTTTAAGCCAATTTTAAAATTTGTTTAGCTTAGTATAATTTGATTTATTTATGTACTCCCTAGGAATATTTATAGTAAGTTTAGATCTTTCCAAATACTTGTTCAGAATATGTTTAGAACAGCCTAAGTCCAGTGGAGTTGGACCAGTCTTTTTCACACATACATATGTCTTCACTAAAAAAATAAATACCTATTTTTTAAGTGTCTAAAGTGCATTGAATCACTTCCCCCTACTGCAAAGTGAATTGAATCACTTCCCACTACTGACCACTGCTGAACAAGTGGGACACAAACACACTTTTTCTACCCTTATATTAATGAGAAATAATACTTACAAATATTTTGGCTCCAGAATTCAATCCGTATATTANGAAAATCTTTATGCACTAGTCTTGTAAACAACCCACTTGCTCAGGGTTTTGAAAGCTTCAGTTTTATGTTCTCATCTTGGGAGCAAATGGTCACAGAACTCTCATTTGTGGAGTGCTTCAGTTACTAAGGTATTCATTCCAGGTGATGTCATACTCATATCTTTCTGTGATGGAGTCATAAAAGGAAGGATTCTGGGTTATCTGCTTCCCTCTCTGAGCTTTGATACGCTCAGTTTGAAAATATAGAGTAACTAAACATGATCCACGTTGATGCCAGCTGCTTCTAGAAAAAGTAAAAGCTATTGGCTTGGACAAATCCATCTGCAGTTTGGCTTACATAGATTGCTTTGTGGGCAGACCTTGTTAGTCCATACATGATACATACTGCACTTCAGAAACTGGTGGGTAAGGGTTCCTGAGAACTTTATTATCTATGAATTCTGTTCCATATCACCATCCAGATGGATTGAAAAGCTATTTTAAGAGTCATTTAACATTTNTCATTATGTTCATGTACTAGTCCCAAGAATCAGATATGGGATCAATTTTTAAGCCAATTTTAAAATTTGTTTAGCTTATGTATAATTTGATTATTTATGTACTCCCTAGGAATATTTATAGTAAGTTTAGATCTTTTCAAATACTTGTTCAGAATATGTTTAGAACAGCCTAAGTCCAGTGGAGTTGGACCAGTCTTTTTCACACATACATATGTCTTCACTAAAAAAATAAATACCTATTTTTTAAGTGTCTAAAGTGCATTGAATCACTTCCCCCTACTGCAAAGTGAATTGAATCACTTCCCACTACTGACCACTGCTGAACAAGTGGGACACAAACACACTTTTTCTACCCTTATATTAATGAGAAATAATACTTACAAATATTTTGGCTCCAGAATTCAATCCGTATATTAAGCAAGTGTCTCAGAGGACGTACACTTGTGGTGAAGTAGTTTTGCTTCATGATAGAAATTGGATTTAGTTGTCTATATTTGATTTTCTCATCTTAAATCTCTTTATAGTCAATGGAGGAAACAGACAATATGAGGTATGAGGTATCGCTCATCAGACCTTATGAACCTGATATTTGCATCAGAATTTTGAACAAAAGCTTTTAAATTACAGATAATTTTCTTCTATGTATAAGAGATCCTTATTGTGTAAAAGTCCTGAATTGCTACAACTGTGGTTGAAATTATGGTAATAACCTTAAGTAGCTTTTTAGCATATTATGCAGCTCATGCAGCGGGTACTAATTTTTCAGGGAAAAAATGAAACAGGTAGAACTCCACAGAAGGATAGTAACACATTCTGCTTCAGAACAATTGTCAACTCTGGTCTAGATAGTGTGTGTCATTGTGTCTGAATCTGCAACTTCATGGGATTACTTACGACAAACATAAGAATATCTTAGTATTTCTAAATACCTTTAAATCTGAACTTTTATCTCAGTTCATACAGAGAGCAGAATGGCAATTTTCAGTGATTACTCAACATGTAGAGCAGTGAGAGTAGAAGCTGGCCCTTTTTTTAATGCTATAACATATAAAATATTCTATGATACATTGAACTTCAGTGCATATATATTTCATAGATTTTGAATTTACTTTTCATAGATTAAGGATCATCGGGACCTTTCTATTTTCATATGCTATCACATCACCTTCAGCTGAAGAAATATTGATGACACAGATGGACTATCATGTTTCTGTTTTTTCAAACACACAAATAATTTCCCACTTCCATGGCTTCTTAGAAATACATTTTCACTCAGCCTTATAAATTGTCATCAAATTCTATCAAATTATTTGCTATTGGAGTAATTTTACAAAATTGTTAAGTTCGTGGCTTTTGTTCAGTTATACACTCATCTTTAGTTATACTTATGGTTTTATGTATAGCGTATAGCTGAAAAAAGCCCAACAGTAGGTAATGGTGATAGAGAAATAAAGGAAAAGGTCACCACTAAAGAATGTTTCAAGTATCCAAATCCTGTTTGGCTTCAGGTTCTCAAGGGCAAAGGTGCCCTCTAGAGAGACCCAGCAGGGGATCCCTGGTACAAATCCTGTCATATACAAAGAAGAGCCAAAACCTGTGAACCAAACTGATAGGCCCCTTTACCCAAGGTCAGCCCAACAGGAGGACAGGATTACTGGGACAGACTTTGGGCTTTGCATGATGCTGCAAGACACAGGCAAACTTGTCTGCAAAAATGAAAAAGTAGAACAAACGCCAGCTTCATAATATGTGCATGAGGACAGTAAGGAAAAAAACTAAAGGGGATCACACAAAATATCACAGGAACAGAAAAATTGGCCAACAGGCCCATGATCTACAAATTTTATTTCAATGTAAGGGTCACACAGAGAGGGTAGTGGTGGGTGTGATCTTCTTTGCCCCATGGAAGACATTTAATTATTTAAATAACAACCACTATAAATTTCATCTTGAATGAAGAAAATTATGTTAGTATAAGCATCATTAGAGCTCAAGCTCTTGAAAAATGCAATTATCTCTGCTTCTACAAGTTATGTTCAAAGAAAAAATATATAAATTGATCCAAGCTATTTATAAATTTCAATTAGGAGCCTCAAGCTTCATTGGCTTCTCTGTTTGAATCTCTGGAATATCTATTAGCATCATTTTCCATTTGGGCTACAAGATAAATACCTTGTTAGATTTTAGCATTACTGGATGGCCTAATATAAAACATGACTTGACTGAGTACTATTAAAATAAATGTATCATTTGCAACTTTCAAATATTGACTGATCTTTTGGAAAATTTCTTCAAGATAATGTTTTTGTTGTGACTGAAATTTACAAAAAGGTAGTTTGAAATATCAGATGAGCAGAAAAGACTTTAGCACAACACTATGTTTATAATTTCCTGTATACCTGCACTCCTGTTCTAGACCAGCTCTTTAGAGGAATTACAAAAACTCTCATTGCCATCTTTTTATGCCAATTTTACAGTTGCATGTCCACGTAATTTGAGATTTCTGCCACTGTGTTGCACCCACTGACACAATTTGCTAATCACGCAGTCTGATAAACAAGAATGGTCTTAAGCATTTCTTTAAAAGTGCTGACATGACATGTTACTTTCCAAAATTTTAGGAAATAATGCTGCTGATCAGTGGTTTTGCATAAATTTTCCAGAGAGAATTGTAGGAGTAAACTCCATGGATGTGTTCAAACACAGGTCTGTTCAAAGATTTCACATCAACAAGGTACGCATAAGAATTTATTACTGATTCATCAAATAAACCTCTTTCACATTTTTATTCTCTAGATTTTCACTATTATCTAGGTGCTATAGAACAGCATGATCATGAAGACAGGTTGGCCTTGAGTTGTGTGCTGTTTGTGGTGCTGAAGTTTTTGGGATGTGCCTATGGCTACCACAATAGAAAGAGGAGATAAATTCTCTTTATCCTTACAAGCTCTTGCTCCCAGCTTCAATATGCAAGGAGGTGACTAGGAAAGAAAAACACAGACACAGGGAGTGAAATGAGTTTGAATGAATTAGCCATTGATTTAATCTATTAAAATAAAAACAAAACAGGTTTACTGTTCTGGTGACTCTCTCTTCTTGGTGTACAGAATAAAAGAATGGGAACAACATATAACAAAACATTCTCTCCATGGAATAAAGGGTTGCTGAACTAAGAAGATTGGGCAGATGATGGCATGTTGCAGTAGTTTATGATTCTAAGAAGCATAAAAGCAGTGCCATGTGGGGTTCCATTTAAAACCGAGTGCAAACACTAGGGTGACACTTATGTATTATGTGACTGGATTTTTTAACCAAATCCAGCTTTTGATGGTTCAGTCACATTTCATTCTGCTCTATATCATATTGACTGAATCAATAGAGTTTTATTTGCCTCTTCTGGCAAATTATTCTTCCACAAGAAACTGTATTGATATTCTGGATTATACTAAGTAACCTAAAACAAAGTGACAGATGTTCTAAAAAGAAGCATTTAAAACATCCAGAATGTGAAGAAAACAAAACAAAACCAACAACTAACCAACAACCACCACTAAAAAAAGCTCCCCTTCCCTCAGATATTATTAATATCAGCAAAATGAAAGATAGTTCACAAAGTTTAAATGTTCTAGAATGCCTACTGAACTGTGGAAAAATTATTCTTGTACTGTAGGTTTTAGAAAAACTAGGCAATTTTAAGAGAGACTATGTTGAAGTAAATGAAAAAACCCTGTAACTCTTCCAAAACCAGAGATTTTACCAATATTAAGGAAATTTCAAGGGCTATAGATATGATCTGGGTCCGTTGTGAACAGCATTGGTAAACCAGATTTTAGGCTTGATCTATCCATATTTTATATCTTGATTTTACTCATGGAAATGTCTTATAACTATAATGTTATATTGACCTTTTCATTACTGTTCATCTTGAAGTTTTTTATCATGAAGTCAGTTTCAATGACAGATTTTGTATTTTCTTGTTGAAAACCCAATCAGAATTAAAATTAAATTGGATTGAATGTAGGATAAGATTGAATGCAGCTGTTCTGCACGAAAACTTTTGAAATGGAAATTTTATATCTAAGTAAAAAAAGGTCTTCCTCAATTTTGTTAACTTGTTCAATGGTCATAAACACTCACAGGCTTTCAGAAGGACAGGAAATTATATTCATTTAAATGTATATTAAAGAATTTAATACTTTAATGCAGGTGTTAGTTAAAAAACATCATCTTGCTCCTCAGAAGGAAGGCATTCTAACAGGTGAAAAAATTGTATCAGCTTTTATTACAGACTGTTAGTACATGTTGTTGTCACATATGTTTTACCATTCAATGTGTATTTCTAACCTTTATGGGCACAAAAGTTGTCTCAGAGTTTTACACCCAACACACAGAGCAGTAATTCAGAGCTTCATACTGTCTAATGAAGTTGTGAAATGTGAAAACTGCCTTGGAGCAACTTAAATATTTTGTCAGCTTCAGCTTTTTTAGTCTGGATCTGAATGGCAGACACAGGTGCAACTACCAACACTTTTTGAACAAGGATGCACTCATATATAGTGAACCTTTTGCTTGGCTTCTTTCATGTTTACTTTTTGTATAGGCCAATATTAACAAGCAGAAATATGTGATTACCTGATTTTTCTCTGAGAGATAAAAACAAACCTTTAAATAAGATTGAGAATTATAGTTAGGACAGTGGAACATGTTCTAAAAATGTACCACAGGAAAGAATTCAATACAACATACTGTTTTGTTCCCTACTGTCTTAAGAGAATATGTATCATATATGTCCTTATTTTCCTAAGGCTAAAGTCTCTGAGTTTTGTATAACAATCTGTATGGACAGTAACCACTGCAGCCTGTTGGGAATGTGAGATGCGCGGTGTTTGAGATGTGTCAATACAGTTCTGGCTCTGAATGAAATAAATGTCTGTCGGTTTCTTTCTTTTAGCTTGGTTTAGCAAGGTGTTGATTAAACTATGATGAGAACTGCTGTTGCAATTAACACTAAAAGAGATTTGTTAATTGGCTTCTTTTGAAGCAAACTAGCTTTTCTTCTGCTACCCTCTGTGCTCCTTGTGAACTGATATATGGAGTAAGAGTAGTGAAAATTGACTATGGAGGTAGTGACATTTCACAATTCAAACTAATTACTACAACTACAGCTGGTACTAGAATTTAAGTAAATGAAAATGAAAAAACTGTAAAAAATAGCACTTAAGCCAATGATTAGCCAAAACATCTTTTGTGTAGTATGTTTATTTTTTATTATTTAGATTTATTAAAACTGACATATGGCTTAAAGAAAAACAGACAGTCAAACAAAAAACACAACCCCCCCCCCCCAAAAAAAAACCCAAACAACCCAACAAGCAAAAAACCAAACACGCTGTTATGGTTTGACTCTGGCTAAAAGCTGAGAGCCCACACATAGATCTAAAATTTCTCAGAGAAGGAAAAAAATAACCTCGACTTTTGTGATAAGGATTACAAGCAACTGTTTATTAACTACTTCACACAAGCAAAACAGGCTCTAACTTAAAATATTAACTACTACTACTACTACTACTACTACTAAAATCAGAGCTTAAGAGTTTAAGGGTGAGAAGTTTGATAGATGTTACAGACACCTTTCTCCCCCCCACCCCTCC
>WEIV01008115.1:57031-70886 GCA_013390005.1 Calyptomena viridis
GCATTTAGCCAGAGTCAAACCATAACAAGTCTCTACATTAAATTGCTAGAAGTCCTATTTGACACAGAGTAGACATCGTTGCTATATTTACAATATATAAAGATCAATTTTTAAAAATCCTTAAAGAAAACATAAACCACATCTATATAGGGTCTCACAAGTCTGCACTGAAAACTTCATTTAGAAATACATGTTAATATGTTGTAGGCAGCTTCATCTTTCCATAATTCTAGACCTGTCATTTGAAGATCAAAGAAGAAGAACTATAATTAATAATTAATTAATTATAATTAATTAAGCACTATAAATTCATTAAGATAGAATAAATTAGACTATTGTTTGGGGTTCTTTTGCTGGGAATAGGCTAAAGCATAGACCTGTTGAAGAAGGACAAAATTTTCAGGTATAACTGAGAAGGTGGATTGAGACATCAGCATCTGGGAGGCAGTATGAAGCCACTTCACAGCATGAAAGGATTTAAACTTTCTGAAAAGCAATAAATGGAAGAATATTATGCTTAAATGCCTGCTACCTAGAAACTAGAGATGTCACCAATGATTATTCTATGCCTTAAAAAAATTATTCAATATCATAATTTTTAAGGTCCCATATTCTGACTGAAACAGAGGAGAAACTGAAATCAAACAACAGACTGGTGTAGAGAACTCATGTTTTAGATACTTTCATTTGGTGTGGAAGATTCATTGTTGAGGTTTTAATTTAAATTAATACCAGGAGGATCTCATATATGTTTTTGCACGTACACAGATGAAATCACTGACTTATTTTTAATGAGGATCTTGGAATTGTGACTACTGCTCTGAAAAATTAGGTTAATACTCAGGTATTTAGTCTATATGGAGTTCTTTCCATGTTTTCTACACTGAAGTTTTGCTTAAATGGATGCATGTGTGAGCTTCAGGTCCTAACAGTGAACATGAACCAAAGGGAAGCTCGTGGATCAGCCACAAGGCACAGAATCACAGAATCACAGAATCACAAAATCACAGAATATGCTGAGTTGGAAGGGACCCACAAGGATTATTGAGTCCAACTCCTGGCACAGAACCTGCACTCCCTGCACAGAACCATCCCCATGAGTCTCACCATGTGTCTGAGAGTGTTGTCCAAATGCTTCTTGGACTCTGTCAGGCTTGTAGCGGTGATCACTTCCCTGGAAAGCCTGTTCCAGTGTCCAACCACTCTCTGGGTGAAGAACATTTTTCTAATATCCAACCTAAACCTCTTGTGACACAACTTCAGGCTATTCTCTTGGGTCCTGTCACTGATCACCAGAGAGAAGAGATCAGTGTCTGCCCCTTCTCTTCCCCTCATGAGGAAGTTCTAACTGTAATGAGGTCTCCCCTTGAGGCTGAACAAACCAAGTGACCTCAGCCACTCCTCATATGGCTTCCCTTCGAACCCTTCACCATCTTCGTTGCTCCCCTTTGGACACTCTCTAATAGGTTAATCTTTCTTATATTGCAGTTCTCAAAACTACACACAATATTCAAGGTGAGGCCACACCAGTGCAGAGCAGAACAAGACAATCACCTTCCCCGCCAGCAGGCGATGCTTTGCCTGATACCCACCAGGACACAGTTGGCCCTCCTGGCTGCCAGGGCACTGCTGGCTCATATTCAATTTGCCGTTTACCAGGGCCCTCAGGTCCCTTTCCATGACCCTGCTCTCCAGCATCTCATTCCTCAGTCTGTACAAACATCCAGGGTTGCCCCATTCCAGGTGCAGAAACCAGCACTTCCTCTTGCTGAACTTCATATGGTTACTGATCACCCAGTTCTCTAATTTGTCAGGGTCTCTCTGCAGGGCCTCCCTTCCTTTGAGGGAGTCAACAGCTCCTCCCCGTTTTGTGTCATCTGCAAACTTGCTTAGTATCCCTTCTAGTCCTGCATCCAGGTCATTTATGAAGATGTTGATGAGCACAGGGTCTGAGATGGAGCCCTATGGAACCCCACTAGTGACAGGTCACCAGTCTGGTGACACCCTGTTCACCCCACTATTACTTTCTGTGCTTAACCCATGAGCCAATTGCTCACCCACCACATGATGTATTTATCCAGTTGTGTACTGGATGTTTTGTCCAGAAAGATGCTGTGAGAGACAATATCATAAGCTTTACTGAAATCCATAGAGATTATGTGAACTGGATTCTCTTGTCATGAAAGAAAACCAGGTTTGATAAGCAGGACTTTTCTTTCATGAAGCCGTGCTGACAGTGACCAATGACTGCATTTTCCTTCAGGTGGTTTTCGATACCTCCCAGAATAATCTCCATAACTTTACCAGGCACTGAAGTGAAAGGCCTGTAGTTTCTGGGGTCCACCTTCTTGCCCTTCTTGAAAATCAGGACAATATTCACGAGCTTCCAGTCAGTCAAAGAGAGTCTTTAAGAAACCTTATTATTCCCAGTGGAATGACTCTTCTCTGTTGAAATTATTCTTCAGAGCATTCAGAAAATCTGTGTGTTTTCCTCCTGCTAAGCCAAAAATAACTACCTGTAGCAGGAGACCTTTGTCTTCCAATTAAAAAAAAAAAAAAAGAACACCAAAAAACAGTGCTACTATGAAGCTACAGTGAAACTCTGATGACCATCAAACCAAGAGTCATGGAAAAAAGGAAAGTCCCAACCCCTCTATGTAGAGTGTAATGCTCCATTTAACAGTCAAACTACTGGCTACACTAAGTCAGAATCAGGTTAGGACTCTACCTTTCTGAAATGGTGACTTCATCTACTAGGTTGTGTTGAAAGCAGTAGAGAATATGTCTGGAGGTTTTTAAGCTGCCTTCAAAGTGAGAAAATCCAAGTGTAGTCCCTCTTTTCTAATCAAGTACATTAATAAAATGCATCAGAGGGAATCAGAAAAATGAAAACAGGTATTTCTCAGGAAAACTGAAGAAGGCTGGTATTATTATAAATATCAATTAAAGCTATGCTACATATCAATTAAGGCTTTGATTCCAGAAGGTATCCAGATGTCTGATGACGAAAAGTAAATTATACCCTAATTATACCAAAGCCAAAAGATTTTCCTTCAGCCATATGTAAAAAGTAAGATTTGAAAATTTGTTACTTTCTTACTCCCAGACAAGTACAAATATAGGTTTTGCTTTAATTTGCCCTCAGTCTAACATCAATGCTATTAATATATTCATGTTTTATATATTAATACATACCTGATTTTTGTGGATTTTTTTCCCTGTATTAATGAGATTTGGTAATTTTTCTGTTAAAGATCATCTACTAATCTCTACCAGATGCTAAGAATGTAACTTGATTGCCCCAGATACTTTGTTCCCATTTCTGAAATCCTACTGTGATTCAAAAGAGATGATGAAATACCGTTTTCCAATCTTGTAACTTGTAACTTGAGCTTATAACTCCCTAGTAACTGGGTTGCCTCTTTAGTAAGAGGCAAGTAGGATTTTTTAACCAAGTAGGATTTATTCTGCTAGTGGCTGTTAGCAATGTGGTTTTTAGACTGATCCTGAGACAGATGATACAATCCCATGACATAAGCATGGGGCTACTCCAATAGAATAAAACAGTGCTATTAGAAAACAAGTCAATGGAAATGCAGCTTTATGACTGTCAAAATATCTGAAGAATAGCCTGCAAGTAAATAGAAGGGACACATTCACCATGCCTTTGCTTATTGGGACAATGTGAAAATGTACAGTAGAACAGAAAGAACATTTAAAATAGATGTTAGGAAGAAATTCTTAAGAGGACAGCACTGGAACAAGTTTCTCAGAGAAGCTCTGGGTGCTCCTCTGGAAGTGTTCCAGGCCAGGCTGGATAGGGCTCTGAGCAACCTGATCAAGTGGGTGTCATCCAGGAGCATGGGTATCCCTGTACAGACGATCTTTAAAGGTCCTTTCCAACACAAGTCACTCTATGATTCTAGGATTCTATTAAGAACTACTTTTCTTTCTTTTACTTTTTTTTTTTTTTATGTTTGTCTGTTATAGACAGGAGGAAGGCAAATCAGAGATTTCAGTTAAAAAGTTAAAATAAAGCACTAATCCAAAATCTTTCTGGTAATAATCATGAATAATTCTATATTAGACTGTGGTACTAAAACCCATTACTATGTATAAATTATGATGCACACAGTATTATTTTAAAAGGATCAATTATAGTGATTATACAATCACTCCATTGTAACTTCCCTGCTGGTCAGTTGATCATGTAATGAATGTTTTCAATATTCCATTTATGCTGAGGGAAGTAAAGTAATTGGAATATAAGGTTGATAATACTGTTATAATAAACCCCTGTAAAGCTGCATATTAGCACATGTACTTACACATAATTTCTTTTAACTATTTGCTGTAGCCCTAATAATTGTTTTATCTAGCACAGAATTAAGAATCTCTCTAAGATGGATATAGACCAGATTTTTCAACAAAATAAATACCTCTTACATGCCAGAAAAATGTAATACAATTGACCTTGGTTTTCAATGTTACTTTTGAATTATATAGGAGTGACTATTAACTGTTTGAAATCATGGTACACAGACTCTATATGTGTAAAATCCAGTTTAATGAACATGATATAATATGTATTTAATCTCACAGAAATTGGTATGCATAGTTACCCTTCGTATCCAGTAGAACAAGGAGTTCCACTTCAAAAGAAATGAAATTTGTATTTTAAAAGCAGTCATTTCTGAAACTAGTCTAATCAAAGAATTATTTTCTCTCTGAAATAAAATAAAATGAGCCTTCGATTTTAATAGGGAAAAGATGGATAATTTCCTATTTCTTCTTGTATTCTAAAATTTAAAACAAATTGGTTTAGCAATTATATCTAAGAAAATAAATAATATTAGCTTCTAGTTAATTATTCAAAATTTAAATGTGAGCACTTCAATCTGTTTATAAAGATTAACTTGGCTGTACTATAAAGTAGTTTGAAATCTCTCAGTTAAAAATGGATTAACAAAGAATGTTTAATACAGGGAGTATTCCAAATATTTTCTTCTATCCTCTTAACTCTCCCACAATGTTTTCTAGCAAGTGATGTCTGAAGTTTTCCCTATCTGGGTTGTGACTTTTGTTAGTCCTGTGAGAAAAATTTCAAAGAGAAAACAGTATGGATGTTTATTATCTAAAGATGCTAGAAAACTTTCAGTTATGGTTGCCATATTAGAGGGCTGGGCAATCACTGACCTTACGAAGTTTAACAAAGACAAACGCTGGATTCTGCACCTGTGATGGGACAACCCTGGATGTTTGTACAGACTGAGGAATGAGATGCTGGAAGGCAGTGCTGTGGAAAGTGAGCTGGGGGTCCCGGTCGACAACAAGTTGAATAAGAGTCAGCAGTGCCCTGGCAGCCAGGAGGGCCAATCATGTCCTGGGAGTGCATCAGGCAAAGCATCACCAGCCGGTCAAGGGAGGGATTGTCTTGTTCTGCTCTGCACTGGTGTGGCCTCACCTTGAATATTGTGTGTAGTTTTGGGAACTGCAATATAAGAAAGATTAACCTATTAGAGAGTGTCCAAAGGGGAGCAACGAAGATGGTGAAGGGTTTAGAGGGGAAGCCATACAAGGAATGGCTGAGATCACTTGGATTATTCATCCTGGAGAAGAGGAGACTGAGGNCTCATATTTCCAAAAATATGAAAGCTTTGTATAATTATAGTAGGGAGCTGAAAGTTTATAAATATTTATCAAATAATTTTGAAATATTTTTTAAACTTCCTTGTTTCATTCAAAGTGACAAACTTCAATGCTTTTATTTTCTCCCTTGCAGACCTGTAATTGCAAGTATGCTCCTACTTAAGTCCACCATATTGAAGACATAAGTTTTCTGCCAAGAAGACAAAGAAGACAGAGTTATGGGCTTCCATCCTGTTGTTTTTCTTTCAGTTTCTTGTCATGGAAATGGGGTATGTATGACCTGAAATTGAGACAACATAATCTTCCATTTCTCTCTAGACAAGAATTCTTCTTATAGTCAGATAGCTAATATTCACAGGTATTATTCAAAGAAGTAACAACTCTTCCATTCGAGATAAAGTGAAGCAACTACACTGTCCCTTTCCAAGACATACCATTTTCTTTGTACTGAAAATTGCCTAAGTGTATTTAATTAGATGCAAATAGTTCTAAAAATACTAGCCTCAAATGACATGTTCATAGTTTTAGTTTGACGGCTGTCATCTGTGGTCTCCCTAGCATCTCATTGTTTCATCTAGAAAAGAGGATATTTACCCAAGAGAATTGTTTTTGCTGCAAATAAGAAAGGGAGAAACAAAACAGTTTTGTTCAATTATTTGACCGAAAAATACAGCAAACTTAAAGCACTGGGCCTGGGAAAGCAAAGCCTCTGCACCAGAAAACTGTGATAGAGAGGAACTGAGGAACACCTTTCTGCAAAAGCCCCTGGGATGGTGGTGGGCCTGAACATGAATCTGAACACGAACCCATTGTGTGTGCTAGTAGCAGAGGTGTCCAACAGATGCTGGGATGTATTGACATTTGCGCAGTTAAGAAGCTGGGCAGGAAAAGGGATGGCTAAGGAGGCCTAACAGCTTCCCAGCCTCTTTAATGGGTCATCAAAGAGAGGAATATGACCTCCTCACAACGGTGCAGGATGAGAGGCTGAAGGTCAACAGGTTCAAGCTGAAACAAGAGATGTTCAGGCTGCGCTTAAATAAAAAACCACCTTGTTGCTGTAAGGATAATCAAGCAAATATTGTCTTGATACATTGTAAAATCTTCAAATTTCAGACAGTGTCTTTTTATTGAAAATGTATATTTACATCTGTAGTCAATAATTTCTGTATAGTTTATTTTTCCTTACAGTATAACAATTTATAAAATCAAAGAAAATTAAAATGTTTAAAAATTTTATGTATCAACTCTGCTAAATTTGTGAAGAGAAGTTTCAGTTGGAACAGCAACTTAAGTCCATCCACCAACAATTTCAGTCGGACCATCCACCAAAAGATTAATTTTTACTTGTAGCCATTCTCAAATTATTTTTCAGTGTCATGGATTAGTGTTAATAAAAGTAACTTAAAGTATGTACAAAAGGTAGTGTTAGTTAAAAGGTACTAGATTTTATTTTATTTCTACTCTGCAATAGCATAATGTGAAGCAATGGAGTGCAGCTTTGATGTAGCACTTGGAAAGAGTTATTCACCTAAAGATTTGGTTCTTTAAGTCTAAAATATTTAAAAGATGCAGGGTAAGTATTCATAGTTGGTAACAGTAGGTAATAATTGTCAAAGTAATATCAATCTGTTCGACAATAGAATTTCCTTCTCAGCTTAATCTCATAATAACTTCTGCTGCGGAGGGTTTGTACCCCTGATGTGTAAAATTGTTCACTGATTTACAAACTTAAATTGTGAAGTTCTATTTCATATTCATATGGAGACTCTGCAGCTGAATTTCGGCTGTAAGTGTAAAAGCATAATTATATTTTGAACTTTATGCTTTTTTTTTTAATTGGTTGATGCATTACATTTTATAGCTTTGATCTTGCTGAGGTCCTTTTGACTAATACTTTGCCTCACGGGCATGTGTTTAAACATTAAGAGTGGTTTTAAAATGATGAATTAGAAAGACTCTCTGGTAAGTGCCTTTTTGCCACCTAATTCTATGCATTGCTAAGTCTCTTCAGCACATGAAGACCATTGAAGTTCTGGCAGTCATCCTGGATTCTGAAATGGACAGGTGCTGGCAACTGAGGTAGATGTTAACGCTTCTTTGATATAGGACATTTTTTTCCTACCCTGTGGCGTATCATTTTAGTTGTGTTAATTTACATGAAAGTACAACACAAATAGTTCAGCACATAAAATAAATGTCCAATGCAGGATGGCAACAGATAAATATTTGAATCTTGAAGAACTGTCCCTGAAGGGAAAAGAACCCATTTGATCCATTAATAATGAGAACTTTCTCTTTGATCCTTTCTGTTCCTGTTACATCAGAGAAAACCATGAGATGTAACATCTTGTGATATGTATCAGGTGTTGCCAAAACAGCAAGCAAAGCACTTATAAACATAATCTTGAAAACAAAAATGTTAAGGAAGATCTAAAATAGATACAGTGTCAAAATTTCATAGCCTGTGACACCACTTCTCAGTGCCTTCTGTCTCTCATGCTTTAAATCACATAGAAGAGATGCTCATGAAAGATAAATATACTCCCATATTAAAAAAGAAATACATGATAGGTCTTTCATATTCATAATAAAAATAATATTTTGTTTATAAGAAAAGGAAAATAATTCAGGATTCACCAAGCAGTATGATATTTTATGAGTTGTAGTCAGCTTGTCATTTGTGTAGTACAATTGCTAAAAGATTTTTATAGACATTTCTTGAGATAGAAAGTGAAGACCTCACATCTGTTAGCATGTTTTAGTTTGTCATAGGACTGACCAGGCACACACATGTGTCTTCTGGACTAGTAAAATCTGACTATTGATCTTGCAATCATAGATCGTCAGTGCATTGGGCCAATACATTTGAAGTGCAGGTCCAAGATCAGCTCTAGAAAGAAATGCAGTTAAGGGCAACAGAGCTGTAATTCCAGTGAGGGTTGTGAGGCAGATTGTTGAGATACAGTTAATGGATAACATCATTACTGAACTGGAAATTTTACTGTAATTTTAACTGGAAATTTTATTTAATATGTAATTAAAATTTGGTATGAAATGTGAAAATAAGAACATTATTGGTTTGCATGCATTGCTTTTAAGATTTTAGTTGCTTTAAAAGAGCGTGTGTTCATTATTTTTGTTCAAATATGATACAAAGAGAATACCAAAGCATTGCATTTTTTTTCTGGATTGAAAGCATGGTCATTGACTACTCTTGCTTATGTGATAACATCTGTCTCATTAGAAAGACATATAAAAATTATTTTTATTAAATCTATACTGTTCTAGGGACATGTATAGACAAACTTTTTGTTACATGGAAATTTTTTATGGAACTTCACTGGTCTAAAACTTCTTTAGGATATGGCTCTACCAGGTCATATTGGCTGGCCCTCTGTCTTATATCTGTATACCGGGTTGATTTGTAAGAAAGATTGATACCGAAGAAAACAGATTAAAAAATTAGTTAATTCCACAATGATTTTCAAATTGTAAATTAAACTTACTGACTTTACCCTGAGGCAGAGTAGGTGTTCTCACATGGTCTATTTTGTTCCATTGATTCAGCTTTCTGTGCCACTGACCCTCAGCCAACGGGTGGTTTTTTTGCAATAAATAGGTATTGACAAGGAGGAAGAGGTTGGTAGCACCTTAAAAAACCATAACATTTTTGAAAAAACTACCACAGTCTCTCCATCAACAAAAACTAGCATCAGGACTGATTTCTGTTGAATTACAAAGGAGGTGAGTGTACTTCATGCAAGAAATACGCATGTTTGTGAATTGTCTTCTCTTTTCCAGACACTGTGACTGAGATCTGTTCCATCTATTTCATTAAAGCTACAGTTTTGAAATGCCCAGTGGGTGTAAGATTATTGTAACACAATTTCTTCCTGCAACACCAATGTGCCTGTTTTCATGCTCCAATTGTCTGTTGGATTTCTTTTAAGACTGGTAGAAAAATGTCCGTCAAAATTTGGACATTTCTCAAAGCAAATGACTCATATAAGAAATCAAATAATAATCAAGAGAATAGGTAGCGTGAATAACAACACTGAAGAATGAAAGCAAAATGAACATATACCTTAGAAGAAAACTATAGGGAGCAAAAATGCATTGCATGATATGTGGTTCATTTGAAATTGCTAACTAACCCCATAGATTCTATGAGATACTTAGAAGCTTTATTTGGAAGTTTTCCAATTAGGAATATATAAATATATCTAATCTCTTTTATATCTTTCAAATAGTATCTAAAAATAATTCAACTCATTGCATTGTATGCAATCTCTAATAAAGCATTTGTATATTAGGGAGGGGTAAATTAAGGACAAATAAGGTCTTAAGGTGAACGATGCATTAGAATACAATTAATCGAGAATTTTTATTTGTATATTTTTTGTATTTTTAGTTATCATTATACTTTGAACAAAGGTCCATATTTCTTACACTTAATGTTATATACTACAGAAGGGCAGTGGCAGAAATGAGAAGACAGATGAAGTCTGTGTACCTTGATGTAGAGACCTATGCCTTCATTCTGCACTAATTGGAGTTTCCTAAAAGTGAATTTTTCTTCCCCATACAGATTAATTTCCTGTTGTCTGGGAACTTTTAGTTATCATTGTCTAAAAGTTAGAGATACAAAGCTTTTAAAGGCTCTGAGAAGTACAGACTGGAAGTTTGCCTTTACAGATGTAAATCTGTAATCAACACATTCAGTGTGGTTGGAAAGTTTTCAATGGATAGGCAGCACCAGTTTTGACCAGCCATTCTTTGTCCAATTTTGTCATGGCTGAATCCTTTGATATCTGAATAGTAATACAAAGTCCTAGTATTAAGGGGAAGGCTTTTTAAGTTTGTGTTTGTTTTGTTTTGAGAGGATTGTTTGTTGTGGGTTTTTTTCTGTTCTGTTTTTAAGGATTTTTTAAAAATAAACTATAGGACTCAAGCAATTCTTTCACACATATTTGGCATATAGAACTGTTCAATAAAAATAACTGTTTGCACTGAACTGCAATCAAAATGCTAGGTAAATATCTGGTAATATAGTGGTCCATCTAGTTCAAATGTACAGTTTTCTTGCCACAGTTAGCATCTTATAATTTCCTTAAGTATGGTGTTAAAACTATGATTAGAGGAAGATTCAGGAATTAGATTTTGGCAACAGCAGATTCTGGGAGCAAGACTTACAGCAGAGAGCTTGGATTAGAGATAGGAATGTGAAGACAACACTCGAAGAATATTCATTCTTAGAATTCAGATGAGCACTGATGCAAGCCAGGAAAGCAGTTTCTGGTTCATCCTCAATAAAATACAGGTTTCAAAAATAAGAAATGCATCCACACACATCTGTTTCAGACTGTGTGGAGTACTGCACTGCTGTGATTTTGCTTTTAGTGTAACATTAACTTAGGTATTCACATATGTTCACAGCCTCCTCTGAAATGGAGAAACCTGCTTGACAGTTGAAGAGAGTTCTACATTCCAGAGCCATTAGCAGCCACTATTGCACCACCTCAAGCCCATCACACTTTCCCTAGGCAGAGAAATAAGAGAGAATAAGTTACCAGAGAGGAAATACTGAGTTGAAAGTCTCAACAGGTAAAATGAGAATCTTAAAAAGAGGTTATTTTTATGATACTGTCGAAGAGTTACACTGAAAAAGAACATGTTAAGATGTTGATTTCTGTGCATACATGAGTGCATTATATTCAATTTCTAAACAAATTAATAAAATAAGTGATAGCATAAAGTGCTTCAACACCAACAGGCTGATAGCTACATAGGAAGGGAGAAATGACATTCACAGAAGGTAAAGTCACTGTCTTAGTGTTTCAGGAGGATTAACCTGACAGCTATATTCCAAAGGTAGTTTCACACTTTTCATCTTACAAATCCGAATAGGAGTGTAGATAGTGAAGTGTGGAATGAAACATTTACCTATTACTCAGCTTGTCTAAATTCATTCCATTAAATAAAATCAGCCTGAGCTCATCTCTGATCATTGGTCCAACTGCTACATTATGGCCCATGTTTGTAAGGCTTGCTTCTTACATGGTCTCATCTAAACTCCTGACTTGAGAACAGCTGCTGGCCTGTGCTACCCTTCAGATCCTTCCTGGGTATTGTTTAGAAGAGGATGTGTTGCTTGGGCCACACAAATGTTAAGAAAAATGCTAAACTAGCAGGAGAAAGCCCAGTTCAGTTTACTGTAATGACAGCTAATCTAGACCCTTTGTTCAGCTTACATATGCTAAACTAAATTAGACAGATTTTCCTTCTGAATTGGTTGGTGGGCTTCAAAACACAGTAAAAAATGTATAAAGTGTGCCTACAATCTGCAATGAGATGCTTTCAAATATCTTGACTTTACCATTCTTCTGCTAGTCATCTAAGTTGGCTGCCTGTTCAGTGAAGATCAATATGATGAATTATGTCAAATGGAGCAGAAATTTTGTCACAAGAAAGCAGCCACTGGTTGCATATTATATGACACGTTTTATGGATGTCTTTGGCAAACTCTGGGAATTTATACTGGACAGATGCAAGAAAGGTACAGAAAACAGCTCCAGGAATCTGAGGAATAAATGTTTGAAACTGAAATACATGACAGCATGAAAGGCAACTCAAGAATGAAACCAGCCCTAAATTGCTTGAGGTGGCTGTTCAGTTCTCCACACGATTATGGATTTTGTATTCCCACTGTCATGCTCACACTTCAAGCCACAGCCTTCAAGAGATTTGGAGTTTCTCTGTTCTAAGACAGTGTCTGAATAGTATCACAACTTTGCATTTAGATGTGATTTAAGCAAATAGGTTTTCAGGGCATTGGTGAAGCGTTCCTAATCTGCTCTCAGGGAAGCTACAGTGACTGCACAAGAAAACTAAAATTTATTCCTTTACCCTTGTATCTGGTTGTTTTACTGTTTGAGAATGAGCAACTGGATGATTTTATGTATACTGTTGTTCGTATTTTTCTTGTTCTACTGAGAATTATGAGCTCCTAAGCAATGTAAAACATGATATTCTTTACTAACAAGGTGCATTCAGGGAAAATAAATTAGAGGCCTGACTTGGCAATAGCTAAGCAAATAATTTGCTGTATATGCTGGTCACTTAAGTATCTGCCCAATTTGCTAGTCAAACCAAAATCTGTGTCTGGCTAGAATCAAGGGCATTGCTTGCCACTCTGCAACCATTCTTCCCTTATACATATCAGGCATGACTTATGATTTAAGATATAGAAAAAACACAGACTAGTCAATGGTAGTGATGTACCATGACATAAATCCAAAACACAGTAATCTTTCTCTAGCTAATGTTATTATTCTATAGAAACTCCAATCAATATTTAATAAAATACTTTCAGAAAGTGTGGCAAGTACAATAATTAGACACACACAGATACTGTAACAGGTCATTTAAAACTTCTCAATTTTAATCCAGAAAAACTGCCAGGGCCAAAATCTCTCTTCACTTTAATGAGTAAAGTAACATAAAAATAATCAGAAAATGTCTTCAAAGACACTTTAAAAATTCAACTGTTGTAAAAGCTTTCACCTCTCTTCTACCATCCCTTTTTTTTGGCTTTAGCCTTGATATACTACATCTTTTCTATTCCCATATATTTTGTGTCTGAACATTCTGCTGCATATACTAAATCTTTGTTATCATAAATCTATTCAGAATCAACTTTTAGGCTATTAGCAAAATATATTCCAGTATAAAAGTAGAATGTGGGCTGTCTGATAGAATCTTCTAGCATTTCTAATAGAACCGAAGAGCAAAGATTAAATAGATCTTTATTAGCCATTAGGATATATCCTAAATTATTCTTTAGCTAACAAAGAGCAACCAAAAGTCTGAAGAATGTTCTTATTAGCTTCTATGAAAAGATAAAGTGTTGAATATTATAGACTATGGTGTCTCCGTTTGAGGGGGAGAGACGGTTGAAACAAATTAAAAGTGAATCCAATATCGAATTGTTCGAGACTTTGAGTATAAGGATAGAAAGGATTTTATTAACAACAAACAAACTATATATATATGTATATATATTATGTATCGAAAAACCAAAACACCCTTATCCAAACAATGTAAGCACACAAAGTCTAAATTATGTATCCCCCGCTTAGGTGAGGACCGGGCTCCCCCAGGGACCTCCCGGGGGCAAGGAAAAAAAAGGAAAGAAGTGGATTTGGGA